>QLOT01020934.1:0-39865 GCA_003313875.1 Russula aff. compacta | reverse complement strand
TAGAAAGACCAGTTCCTTATTAGGAACTTATTAAAACCCCGACACCAGAACTTGTTCAGAAACGCCTGCGTCGTTTCTTCACACCACTCCAGCTAGAACCGAACTGTTACCTTGAAGCCGTAACAGCCCTAGGTCTCCCCCCAGAAAGGAGACATTACCGAAACAGGAGAATACACAGATCGCTAGGGATCGACTCCGCTTCACTCAGTAGCACTTACCACTAAGAACGTGGTACCAGAACCCCCGGACTATCCAGAGACTCTACGTATTCAAGGAAGATCCTTGAATCCGTCCAAGACACAGCAGAACAGCACAGCATCTCGCTACCAGATACTGTCAGACTAAAAGACCTAGTTGCAATAGTGCTAGCGCACCCATTCTAGAACAAAACCCACATAAGCGATATCAATCGTGGCTATAGAGCTTGACGATTACCTGAACCGACACAGACCCCCAGAACCTCTAGAACCCCATCAAAGAGAGCGACGTGCTCAAATCATCCGAAGACAGACCCGCCACGCCCAGTCTAGCGTGACACTTGGTCTCTTGTACAATACAAGACAGTTGTTGCACTTTCAAGGTGTGAACTATGCTTAAAACCAATCCCCTTCCACTTGAGCTCTTCTAAAGTACTTGAAGAGTCTTCTAAAGCGACTTGGAGCTGACACAACTCCTCACTGCTATATCCAGAAAGACCAGTTCCTTATTAGGAACTTATTGCCACTCCGACATCAACTTCGCTCAGAATCACCTGTGTTGATTCTGCGCCCCCATCCGAGCAAGGAGACCCTATTGGACTTGGAGCCTCCAATCGACCTCATCCTCCCAGTTGTAGGACGTTATAGAGAAGTTGCGACAGATAGCAACACGTGGTATTAATCAGATCACTAGGCGATTGTCCACGCTTCACCCGGTGTCAAAAACGTGAGAAGACAGCATTAGTCATAAGTCTTATTCAATGCCTCCATAATACCATCCTTTGAGGCCGTCTACAACAACACAGAAGGAGGGATAGCCTATATGTATCTGGTAGACCAGTCTCCCTGAGACGGCTACACAAAGCCCTAGACAAATACCGTTCTAGAACCATCCAACAAAACCCACATAAGCGATATCAATTGTGGCTATAGAGCTCGACAATTACTTGAACCCAGAGAACCAACGCAGACCACCAGATCCTCTAGAACCCCATCAAAGAGAGTGATGCGCTCAGATCATCAGAAGACAGACCTGCCACGCCCAGTCTAGTGTGACAGTAACTGGCCTGGGGTAAGCATTCAACTGCTTGTGCTCCTGTAAGTTGTGGAACCGGCCAGGAGTCTGTGTTTAGACCATTTGTTCTTGTGTGCACCTGAGGCACTGTACTTTTATTTTGTGGTGTGCACCCCATTCCTGTGTGGTCCCTTATTGTTCACTGGGATCACATGCTTACTGGGTCCTTATGACCCACTGTCAACTCCTTTTAGATGCACCCATTGTTCCTTTCTTGGCAATTCCTTTGTTCCCAGTTTGCACCTCAGCTTCTTGCTACTATACTGAGTACAGTTACCGCTTTGGGTCCTAGGATCCCTCTCCTCTATAAATAGAGACTCGTAGCTACCTTGTACCGGCAAGTTGAGTCTCCTGTCAATCACAGTGACTTACTCTTCATCCTATTCTCTACTCTAAGGGGTGGCTACAGTGTTGTGGCACTGCCAGCAGGAACCCATCTACCTCTATCTGTCTTCTAAGTCACAGCAGAGACTTAGCTATAGTCTTTTGTTGTTGTCAAACCTTGGCAGTGACATTGGACTCAACTTTCTTACATCACGGCTAGCAGTTTTGACAAGAAAGGAACCATCATCCACTGGAGAGAGGTGACATCTGGATGACCAAATTCACAAGTACAAGAAGTTGACGAGTTCCACGAGTACAACCCCAGAGGACATCCCATCCTATTACTACTAGACCAGGACCTAAGGGTCAAGAAGAACTCCCCACAAGTGTGTTACTATAAGGGAGATTGGTACCAAGTCCATTGGAGCACAGAGCAAGACCAGTATGAGCTAGGAGTATGATTCAAAGAAGCTCAGTAATTATGATCTTGAGGATCCAGCAGAAGACGCACCTTTGGAGGAGGAAGACAAGGAACTAGATAATCTGATCAGACTTGCACCGATCCAGGAAGAATTGAAGAGCAGCCCCATTGCATCTGAACATAACATGCCAGTACACACACACACACACCAATCTGCACATTCTACCCAGCTCCAGAAATCCCTCTAGGACCTTTACCAGAAGGGAATCCAACCCCCAGCATCATCCATATCATGTCGACAACTACCCAAACCCAAGCTGCGACCCATGCAGCAACTGCTGCATCCACCCAACCAATACAAGTGAATCCAACCACTCAAGAACATATAAGGCAAGGCATGCGCCAAGCCCTGAGAAAGGGGCCCCCTGGAGGAAACCCAGGAGGAGGCCCAGGAGGTCCAGGCAGACCAGACCAGGAGGACCCGGAGGCCCAGGACAAGCTGCTGCCCCTCAGCAGCTGATCCCACCAGCAGCCAACACCAAGGCTATAGGATAACTTCCCCAAGTGTTCAATGGGGACAGATTGAAGGCAGATGACTTCATAGAAGAAGTCAAAGCATACCTAAGGGTCAATCACGGAGTAGCAGGATATGATTCCCCTTTCAAGAAGGTTGCCTTTACCCTTACACTCATCAAAGGTGAAAAAGTGGCCCAATGGGCCAGGGACATGGGCACTTGGTTGGATGGTCTCAACATGCCCCAAGACAACATTCCTGATCTATGAAATCAGTTTTTAGACGAATTCCAGGAGCAATTCCAAGACTCCCAAGTGTCCCAGAAAGCAAGGAATGACCTACTTGGTTGCAAACTAAGAGACTACAAATTTGACAAGTATATCTCCTGATTTGAAAGCCTCCTAAGAAAGGCACAGTATACTGTAGGAAACCACAGAACCTACAACATGGTCTTAAGGGGGCTACCGATGCACCTCCTAGACAAAACCCTATCGCCTCCAACACCTCTCACTTATGAAGAAGCCAAAGAAAGAGTCAAGTCACTCTGCCAATCTCAGTCCCTCATGGACAGCATCAGAAAGCAGTTGGCAACAGGTAGAGCATTCAGAACTGGCTTCCCTGCTCCCAGACAACCCCAAAGTGGTGGGTTCAACAACCAATGAAGGCCACCGCCATGACCCCAATTTAACTCCTCAAATACCCCATACTCTATGAGGAACACCCCAGTGGCCATGGACCTCAGCAGGGGTCGCACCCCCCCCAATTAGAGGGGAAGGGGCAGAGGGGGACATTGGCAACAAGGGCAAAGCAGTTGAGGCAACGTAACAGGCTTTGGAGATGCCAATGCCTGCTTCAACTGCAGCATTGTAGGGCACTTTGCCAGGAACTGCCCCAGCAAATCAAAGCAGGCCTTCCAGAACACGAAATGGAATGGCAAAAACCAAGTGAACCTCATCAACTTCAACGAAGATCAAGAGATGAGAGATGCCAAAGAAGACTCAGTGGCAACCATATGCACCCATCTCTAAAGGATGACAATAAAAGACCAGCAGCATCTGGCAAAGAAAATGGGAACCTCTGAGGATTTTCCCACTGCCTGATTAGGTCAGCACTACTCAGGTGGATCAATAGCGATGATGTGTATATGTCAAATAGAAAGTCAATGACAGTCCGTTTCTACACATGATCGATCATGAAAAGAGCCGACACAATAGCACTGGTGGACTCAGGGGCCACAGAAAATTTCATGAACCTGTCCTATGCACAATGGCTTAGACTACCCATCAAACGACTAGCCAAGCCAAGACCCCTATACAATGTCGATGGTACAGAAAACAAAAGTGGATTGCTCCAATACTACACCGACTTGCAACTACAGACAGGCGGCCAGAAGACAAATCATAGATTTTTCTTGTTGGACCTAGGAGAACACAAGGCCATCTTAGGATACCCATGGTTCACCGCCACTCAACCAAAGATTGACTGGAAAAGAGGATGGATTGACATGAGTCACCTCCCCATTGTCCTCTCAGCACCAAATGTGGCCAAAGCGCAATATGTCCCAAGGACGAAGAATGTGCCACAACCTATAAAAAGATACCAGCCACAATATTTCCTAGGGAGAATCACTATTGGTACCATGAGCAAAACAAAAGAAATGAAAGTACCTGAGGAATACCAGAGGCATTCAAAGGTATTCAGTGAGGAAGAGTCCCAGAGACTCCCTCAGTATACAGTCTGGGACCATGCCATTGAGCTGCTGCCAGGAGCACCAGCATCGCTACTGGGATGACTGCTACCCCTTACACAGTTGGAAAAGGAAGAAGTCCACATGTTTGTCAAGGATCACTTGAAGAGAGGGACCATTTGTGTCTCAAAATCCCCCTACGCAGCCAATTTCTTCTTTGTCAAAAAGAAAGATGGCAAACTGAGGCCAGTGCAAGACTACAGGCCTCTCAACAAATGGACAAAGAGGAACAGAAACGTCTCACCCTTGATCCCCCAGGTAATAGACCGGCTCAGCAGATGCACCCTTTTCACTAAGTTTGATGTGTGATGGGGATACAATAACATCCGAATCAAGGAAGGAGACAAGTGGAAAGCGGCCTTTCTCACTCCAGAAGGCCTTTTCGAACCAACTGTCATATTCTTCAGCCTAACAAATTCCCCAGCCACATTCCAAATGATGATGAACACGATCTTCAGGCCAGAAGTAGGAGAAGGGTGGCTCTTGGTCTATATGGATGACCTCACCATCCACATGGCAAAACTCCCCCATGAATCAGAAGTGCAGCACAAACAAAGACATCGGCAATATATCCACAGGATCCTGGACAAACTGGTGGTGCACAACCTCTATCTAAAACCAGAAAAATGCAAGTTCAAGAAGGATGAAATTGAATACTTGGGAGGTAATGTAGGAAAAGGATGACTCCAGATGAATGTGAAGAAGCTACAGGGAATCGCGGACTGGAAAGTCCCCAAGAACACCAACATCAGAAGCTTCTTGGGGTCCACCAGATACTATCAATATTTCATCCCCAACTACTCAAAAATTGCCAGGCTGTTACTGGACCTCACAAAGAAAGCGACCCCCTGGCACTGGGAAGAAAAACACTTCAAGGTGTTTGAAACGCTAAAAACGCTCATGTGCAGCAGCCCAGTACTGCTACAACCCAACTTCGAAAAACAATTCGTCCTTCAAGTCGATGCCTCAGCTTATGGCCTGCCCACCAAAAACCCACCTCCCACCAGCAGCACCCCACCGGCCCAGGGTAAAGGATCCTCCCCTCCCACATACAGCACCAAGGCTGCTGCACCGGCCTGGCCCAGCCTGGTCCTGGACCTTGACGCCCACTACTCAGAAGAGCAATGGCATCAAATCGACCTAAGTGATTTCTGCCAGAGTATGAACATCGAACTTTCCACATCTAGTCACCCATCCATCTGCCTCTCTGCTGCAAAGTGGACAGGCATAGGCAACCTGGTGCTAACTGTCATGGTTCCAGAGGACCGTGCAGCACAAGCGTCTTCAGGGATCTCAGGAGGCTTTCCTGGACGACATCGGACCGGGTGTCACACTGGCCCTAGTTTCTGTGATAGAGTGGAGAAGGGAGAGATACGGAAATGGAAGGTCAAACTTATATAAGGTAAGTGAGACTTCTGGATTGCAAGACCAAGTCGAGCTTGGCCTGTACTGCTGCGCACTTGGGTGCTTATATACAAGCAAACCGATCTGCTGACTAAGTAAGTACCTGGGTTCTCTATAAGGCTACATCATAGCTGAGTAAGTGCTCTAAGGGATTTGTGAGCAAGGTACCAGGTATCAGTAAGCATGAAAAAAAGTATCAATCATCATATCGTAAATGAGTCACCTCTTATGAGTCACCACTGCTGAGCTAATCCTACAGGGTCAACGAGCAGGTCCTGAGGTCATGACATGACCCCCTCCTCAAGAGCAGTTCCACACACTCTGTGGTGCATGCCCCAACCACGCATGCACCCATCCTGGCCACACTTTCCAGGTCCACTGATTTTGTCTTCAGTTAGTGTCATTGATGTAATGGACCTCCCAGATTACTTGGACTTCTGGATTCCATAAGTCTCACTCACCATAGCAATCCTCCAGTTCATCTGCTGATAGGTCAATCAGGTTCCCTTGGCCAGGTGGTTGTTTTCCTTTGAAGGGGCAGGTGTCGGGGAGGTCTCCTGCATAATATTGGTGTGTCGGCGCTACTTGGCAGTATCGCGCGCCACCCTGTTGTCTTTGTCAAGAGCACAAGTAGTGAGGTGTTTCACAGTTGCATGCTCAGTGATTGGGGAATAAATAGTAGCGGCAGTGACATGGTCGTGGTTGTGGTCCTTGAGCAGCTTCAAGATGGGACGTTTGGTGGCGTCCGGTTCTGAGAAAGTCCCAGCGTTGCTCATGATCGTCCTCCCTTTCCTCAATTTTGTCAAGGATCGCACTGGTCACCCCAATGTTGAGTAGTTGTCGTCCAATCTCATGTAGCTCACTTTTATTTTTGGTTTTTGCCCTCTCTAGCAAGCTCCTCTCTTTGAAGGCAAATTCTTCTAATCGTTTCACAGTTGCTTCTTTCTCTCATAGGTGTATGCGATCAAGTTCCCGTTGCCTGTAACAATGGACATTGGTGTGGATTCCGGTGTCATAGAGGCTCCACAGTGCTAAGTTGAAGTCGGCGTCCATGATGGTATGGGTGCCCACCCCTGGTACGTCTAAGAATTCTCCATCGTTTGATTGTTCCCATGACATGGCTTGTACTGTGCGGGTGTACCATGGTTGATCGGCCCTGTTGGTTATATAGAGAGTCGGGTCACCATTAGCTCTGTCAATGCTGTAGTAGGAGAACATGGCCCTTGGTCGTCAGCCCCCTTCTTCATATGGTACCCCTCTTTCGTCATCCTGGATGTACTGCCACCTGTGGTTCCATGGCCAACCAGGGTGTGGCGGTCCTTCGTAGGTGGGTGATGCATTGTCGTAAGTGGTCGTGGAATGAAGTGTGAGTTCGTGGGGCTCCGGGTTGGGTGCTTCTTCTGGTTCTGCAGATGGTAGGGGTTAGAGACTTTCAGCGGTTTCTCCCATTTCTGCTGAGCTGAGGCTACAGACATGGTATGAGGGGGAGAGGGAAATGGACATAGATGACGGTGCTCCTTTGGAAGCCGCTGGTGTTGCTGGTGCTGTTGCTTCCGTGGGCGTTCCTTCAAGGGGTGGCGTGAGATGGAGTGGGATGCTAGGGACAGCTAAGGCTTCAGTGTTCATCCCATGGTCGATCCTGTGGCATTCAAGGAGGGCGTCGATGAGGGCGGTCGATATGATTGCTCCTGCTGAGTTAGCTGTTGTCACAAGGTTTTGGACTTGCTCCGGCGGTGGTGCACTATCCTGGTGGCTGCTAGTGGAGGCGTCCATGGCGATGGCATTAATTTGCACAAGGGAGGTTATTATCGGACATGTTGGTCTTGCCTGTCAGTTGTTTTTGTTCTTTGTACCTGTTTATAGCTTTTGGTGCGTTGATGTTTGTCACTGGTTCCCACGAGTCGTGTGCTGTCGAATATCCTTTCCATTTGACCTTGTATTGTAGGGTCCTGTGGTGACCGTGTTTCCGTTCTCCCATGATTGCTTCTACTTCCCATTCTGGTTCACCATCAATGATCTCCGGTGGTGGTTCTAGGAAGTTTTTCCCATGCATGGAGGTTTCTTTTAAGGCGTTAGTAAGGAGGTGTGAAATACATTATGAATGTGCCAATGAGGTGGTAGCGCGAGTTGGTATACAACTGGCAAGATGACCTTAGTGACCTTGAAGGGGCCGTAGCGTTTGTCATCTAGTTTTCCTGCTGACTGTGCTTTTGTGAGATGTGTCCCTTCCAGCCATACTTCCATGCCTAGTTTGTGTGGTACAAAGCATTTCCCTCATCATTTGGCCCAGTCCTTTTGGGTGCGGCTCATTGCTTTTTGGGTGTGCCATCTTAGTTGTTGGATAAGCTTGCTTTGTTCTTGTAACAATGGTATGATGTCAGTGCGGAGGGCTTGGTGCGCCCTTGGGATGAATCCCATGATGGCTTCAAAGGGGGCTGTCTTGGTGGTTTCATTAGGCTACGCATTGTGTACGTATTGTGTGATAGGGAGCCACTGGCTCCAGTCATTATATGCTGCATTAGTGTATAGCCTTAGGTATTGTTCCAGCCACTGGTTACTCTGTTCTGATTGTCTGTCAGTTTGTGGGTGGTATGCACTGCTGATGTTTTGTTGGACGCCTAGTATTCTGCATAGTTCCTTAGTAAATCCTGTGGTGAAGCGTGCATCTCGGTCAGATATGAGCCGTTTGGGTAGCCTAAAGTATGGAAAGACCCATTCTGCATACTGTAGAGGCAAGCGGTTCCCAGTGTGTCTATTGTTTCAGAGCAAGGAAGGAATAGAGCCACTTTCGAGCAGCCCTGGTCAGTGACTGTGAGGATTGAGTAATAGCCATCACTCTTGGGTAGTTTCACAATAAAGTCCAGGCTGACGGTTTCAAATGGGAGTGTATTAGCAGTGGTGGTGATGGGAAACAATGGTGGGTTGGGTTGTGTCGTGCGTGGTTTGGTGGCCTGGCAATGTGCACATCTGCTGACATAAGCCATGATGTCCTCTTTCATTTTCGGCCACCAATAGTCCTTCACAATGGTCCACAGTGTTCGCTTTTGCCCGGGGTGACCAGCCATAAAAAAGTCATGGTAGAGGGATATCACCCTCTTTAGATCGTTGTTTCCCATGGCAACAAGTTGGTGGCCTTGGTGCCATCCTGTTGGGGTCTTGGTGAGTGCGTGTTGTTCTTGGATTGTTTTTAAGGCCTCCTGATGTTGCTCCTGTGCCCTTTTGATGCTTGGGTCGAGGTCTTTTGCCAAGATCGTGTTGATGAACATTTCTGATGGTAAGCCAATTTCTGTTGGCAGTTCAATGGCGTGGTAATTGGGGCATTGTGAGAGTGCATCTGCATGGTTGTGTATTCCAGGTTTGTGTTTGATTTTTATGTTGTATTGCATTATCCTGTTGATGGATCTTCTAGCCCAGTTGTTAAGTTTGTGCAGATGGCAATAATAGGTGAGATTTGCGTGATCTGTGTGGATCGTTACTTCATTTCCTAGTAACAGGTGTCTCCAGTTGGTTAGCCCTAGGCAATGGCACGGGTAAACCCATGGGTACCTAACTGCCAACCCGTACCCCAACCCTGTGGGGTATATACCCTACAACCCATGGGTAAGTGTGATACGGGTACAGAGAGGTAGGGGTAACCCTTTGGGTTTGTACTGTTTGAGGTTTGTAGTAAATTATGAGGAAAGCAAAGACCTTTAAGAAGAAGAGAGGTTCAGGTGTCTGAGGGACCAGTGCCATGTGCACCTGAGGGAACTCTACATTAGCATCTAACAAATTCAGTTCTTTATATACATTTTCAGTACCTACAAACATTGTATCATACAGGAATGGGGGAGGGGAATCAAAGGTGCATTGGATGAAGCTACTCCATCCAATCTTGTTTGCCTGCAACGGCGTGAGGCTGACAAGGGCAGGTGATGTGGATGGCGCAAAGCCACTCACACAAAGGGTGAGTGGCCTTGATTGGAAAGGTATGGTGCTGGCGATGGGTGGCACGGGACCTGGGCAATGCAGCACTCGGACATGTGCGGGACGAGAGGGTGAGGATGAAGGCAAGGTAGAGTGGTGTGGCAAGTCATGAAAGGGATGAAGCGATGGCCCATTTGCATGGGTGCTGCAATGGGGACGGAGTGAGATGATGGCTTGCATTTGAACTGCACACACCCAAATGGGGAGAAATAGGAAATGGGGATGTTAGCACGCCAGTGCTGTGAAGGTAGTAGTGCCCAAGATGTCTTAGAAGATAAGTGAGAAATCACTTAAGGACACGATTGGTAAGCGGCAGCCAGAAGACGTGAAGTTGTTGATAGCATGCAAGGGAGAACGAGGGCATTGGGGTGTGACGAGACGGGGCAGTTTTGTGGGTGTGAGGTCGGGACAAGGCAATGTGATACAAAGCAATGCAAAGTGAGATGGAGTGAGGCGATACAAGATGAAGAGACATGCAAGAGAAAGGGGAAAATGAACACACACTGAGATTCCATGTACAGACATCTAATGCCATCCTCGAGTGAGGAGGCTGCTTAAAAACAGGCATGTACTCCTACGACTCCATGGTAACAAGGGGGCCAGTGTGCAGTGTACATGTTGTCAACAGCTTGTATCGAGTGTAAGGAGAAAGATGTCAGTAAGGAACTAGAATAAATGGAGAGGGGCACCCTGAATGCCATTCATATAGCAAAAGAGACGATCAAGGTAACTAAAAGTAGAGAAAATGAGCATAAAAGAGGAAAGGGAAAAGGAAATGCCTTGTTAGTTAGTTAAGGCAGCTTTTGGCATTGTTGTCGTGTGCTGAGTGTCGAGGGCGAGCTGGCAGTTGGAGGGCATTGACCAGCCGAGTCTTGAAGGGGATGTGCTGGTGTGGAATGACTTGTGATTTGCTTGTGGTTGCCTAGCTCAGGTGTTTGAGGGGACAGTGACGTTTGGAACGCTGAGATCTTGAAGAGGAAAAGCGCAGGGATGACGAAGACAGTGAGTAAAAGGCAGTCATGGCGGTAGGAGAGTGGAAGAAGGGGATGACGAGCCTACATGGATTGTGCCTGACGAGCGCTCCAGTGCAGCTGATCCAAACTGATCCGAGAGGCACTCTGATGCTGCTGATCCACTGAGCTCCGACGTAGCTGATTCGCTGTGTTCCGAGCCTAGGTCCAAAGGGGACCTTACAGGGATAGGGCAGGTATACTGCGAGTGAGGATGCAGAGTTGCTGATGGCACACAAGAGAATGAGGGCATTGGAGCGGGGTGAGGTGAGCGAGGAGAAGGGAGAAGGAGAGTGATGGTGCATTATGTGGGCATAAGACTGAGACGAGGCAGAGCAATGCAAAGAGACAAAGTGAGATGAGGTGAGACAAGGACATGTGAGAGAAAAGGAAAAGAGAAAAAGAAACTGAGATGAGGTGGTATGAACTGGTACTGCCATCCTCGAGCAAGGAGGCTGTTTAAATACAGGACAGGTACTCCTACAACTCTGTGGTAAGGAGGGCTGGCGTGCAGCGTACGTGATGTTAATCATTTGTATTGAGTGTAGGAAAAAGGTGTTAGTAAGGAACTAGAATAAATGAAGAGGGATGCACTGAACACCATTCGTATTGCAAGAGAGTCGATGGCCTGCAACAGTGTGCAGCCAGAGAGTTGGCTACTTTCCGCATCAGGTTACATCACGTGAGAGCCCCGCTGTTTAGCTGAGAACCATGGCACTTTCTGTACATTTCAAATGATAAGTGTTATATCTCGAAACAAGATGGAGATTAAACTTAATTTAATAAGTTGTTTACACAAACAATGAATTTATTTTTAACTCCGTTGCTTTGTTTTTCCAAGTCATTTATTTTTCTCTTTTTCTCTAAGTCATTTATATAGTGTAAAATACAAGCAATTTCTAAGGCTGGCACGAACACAAAGTAGTGGAGGGGTGCAGTAGAAGAAGGGGGCACGATGGAGATTGCATGGGCACTTGGGGGCGCAGTGGTGGAGGGGCGTGACTGTGATGGACGCACAGGCACACACATGCGCATTCGCTGCGGGTTGTCCACCATGGCACGTTGGTGTCACCATGCATATCACCGGATTAAAACTGGATCATGGCATGGACAAAGAGGCACCGTGGGACGTTGTGTGTGCACGTGGGGCGGGTGATTGAGGGTGGTTGAGTAGTGCTGTGCGCCCTTGCATGCGCACACTGCGAGCTGGACTGATAGGGGCACCATGCAATGTTGCACGTGTGTGCACAAAGGGCAGACTATGGGATCAGAGGGGATCAGAGAATGTGGGCATGGTGTGAGTGTGAGTGTGAATGGAAAGTGAGAGACATCCCGTGGACAGCTGGTCCATGGTCACATGTGTAGGAAAAATGGGAGGTGCGCGCGAGGGAAAAACACTGTATTGCTGATTGGGAATGGGCAAACACCTGCCCTTCACAGTTTGTAAGTACAAAGCTATTTATACTATCTTAATTGCAATATATCATTAATGAGAGAATAAAAGATGCAATAATGTGGAGCTAAAACAATCCATGGGAGCTTGATTTCCAACACACCCCCATGAGCGAAGCACAGTGAATGCACCCCTGGGTTACCAAGACCCTTGGCTGTGGTGACGGACTTGCTGGTGGTGGTATGGGATGCCACAGAAATGGGTGGTGAACGGCTGATGTTGAGGTTGCATTCTTCCATGGGAAGCACAGAGACCCAGATAAGTCAGGAGGGAAGAGGAGAGAGAGCAGGGGAAGTCGAAGCCACTGGAAAGGGGTTCTTGAGGGGGGGGGACGACAAAGCATGGACATGTTCCGTAAAACCTTCAAAAGACACACACGAAAAGCTAGAGAGAAGGTGCAGGCATGCTCAATGGGTCTACATTGGCAGCAGTCAAAAGTGGTGAGTTTATATACATCCAGTCCTGTATCTAAAGTGGCTGTCTGAGACATATTGTATGAAGGCAGACACAGAGTGTATCGTAGGAGAGGATGAGTGGCATGAAAGGGAATTGAAAACGGAAAGGGGCAATTATAGTGTGAACAGAGGGGAGGGAACAAAGGGAGATGAATGACGAGACAGTGGGCGCATGAACTAAGCAGGAACCGGGACCAACATCCAACACTAGCACTCCAATTGATTTGACCAGTGATGACATGGGGCCAATGAAGTTGGGTGACATGGTCTGCGTGGCTCCACTCAAACAAAGGTCAAGTGGCATCGGAGGCGGCTGGGGCGAAGCCAGCGATGCGGGGGACAGCACAAGAGGGGCAAGGCAAAGGCCAATGTCGTGAGGAATGGCAGTTGGGTGAAACTTGAAAGACGACACGAAGGGAACAAGGCAATGAAAGGGAAAGGAAGATGAAAGGAAAAGCTGACTGATGAAAGGAAAGGGTGATGAAGTCTGCTGGGCTGGGCACTGCAACATGAGCAGGGTGAGTCGCACAGCCATTGTAACTGGCCTTGGGTGAGCATTCAACTGCTTGCGCTCATGTAAGTTGGGGAACTGGCCCAGAGTCTGTTGTGTCGTTTGTGTGTGTGTGCACCTGAGGCACTGTACTATATTCTTTGGTTACACTTTGTCTTTGTGACGCCCCACATATGGTTCTTATTGTTCTTCAAGAATCACATGCTCCCAGGACACCTATTGTCCTATGTCAATCCCCTTTTAGATGTAGCCATTGTTCTCCTTCCGTGCTTCCCATTGTTCCCAGTCTGGCCCTATTGTTCTGTCTATACGGAGTACTGTACACAGCCTCGGATCCTAGGATCCCCTCTTAGTATAAATAGGGACTCATAGCTACCTTGTACTGGCAAGTTGAGTCTCCTGTCAATCACAGTGACTTACTCCTCACTTCTCATTCTAAAGGGTGGCTACAGTGTTGCAGCACTGCAAGCGGGAACCCAGTCTATCTCTATTAGTCTTCTAAGACACTACAGAGTCTTAGCTACAGTCTTTTGTTGCTGTCAAACCCTTGGCAGTGACAGCTGTGGTTGTCGCACAGCTCGTGTGGATGGGTGTTGAGGTGACCAGACCAGAGTTGAGAGACTGGAGTGAACCTCTGTGGTGAGGCCAGACAGAGGAGACAAAGGATGAAGCAGCCAGACAAAGAGAAACACAATGCAGTCAAGGAGGAGGGGAATAGATGAGGTGAGGAGTGGGTGATAGAGCAGGAAGAGGGGAGGAGAGGTGGTTGTTTTTCAGGGAATGGTAGGGTGCTCCTGGGTGGCACGGTCTGCTGTGATCTGAGCATAAGGTAAGGACGATCCTTACAGCGGACAGGCATTGAGCATGCATGGTGAGTTGGCTGGTGGATGCGCCTGAGTTGGGCTTGGGTGTTTGGTGTGTCAGCAGTGGTTTTTCCAGTTTTTCCAGTCCCATGCCCACATGGCATTGGGGGGGCCCAGCAGGCCCTTGGCGGCAAGCAATGTGTGACCAAGCACAATCTCGTGAAGCGGCTAGCATATGGATATGGCCTCCAGGGCCCTCCAAACTTCATAGCTTCATCATTCATCTTCTTGAGGGACATAGCAGCAGCAGCAATGGCACAGTGATGGTGGGTGCGGCAGCGGACACATGATGGGTGCAGGGCTTCGGCCCCCTGCAGCAGGGTTCAGTGGTGACAGGTAGCAAGGTTCGGCCATGGCGGATTTGACAAGTACAGGGCTTCGGCCCCCCTGTGGGCAACGACGGGTTTGGCAGTGGTGAACAACAGATGATGGACGACAGGCAATGGGTGAAGGCGGCAAGTAATAACAGGTGTGAAGGTTTGGGCCCTCAATGGTGAAGCAAATGACAAGGGTTCAAGGAATGGTTACCTGTGTGTTTGTGTAGGAAAAATGGGAGGTGTGCGTGAGGGAAAAACACTATATTGCTGATTGGGAATGGGCAAACGCACACCCTTCACAGTTTGTAAGTACAAAGCTATTTATACTATCTTAATTGCAATACATCATTAATGAGAGAATAAAAGATGCAATAATGCGGAGCTAAAACAATCTGCGGGAGCTCAATTTCCAACAGCAAGTGCCTAGACAGACGATACTGACAATACTGACTGATACTGACTGATGCTGATGAGATGAGAGCGTGTGAAAGAGAAGAGAAAGGTGGGGAGACAACAGTGGGATCCTGTGTGGATCTTTCCTTTGTGACTGCATTCCTCCTGTAACATTAGGGAGGGGAGATGCTTAAATACAAAAGATTGCCTATAGATTTGAAAGAAAGGTATCCAGGTATGCAACAGGTCGCTGTATGTAGAGAATGGAGACACAAAACTAACAAGCTAAAGGCTATATTGGAGCATATGCTGCTGAGCATTCCAGCATGGCCGATCTGAGCCGATCCAACAGACACCCCAAAATAGCTAATTCGCTGCATTCCGAGCCTAGGTCCAAAGGGGACCTTACAGTACATATCATCATTAGTTTCTTCTTTTCCCCCTTGCTCTGTTGTTTTTTGACAACCTTTTCTCTGTTTTATTTGGGTGTCCTCATTTACACCTCATCACCTTTAGTGTGTAGTCTCTTGTTCACCCCCCACCACCATAGATTCTTGGGTTGGACCTAATCTTTCTCTTCTTTTCAACTCTTTTTTCCTACCACTCCACTGTGTACCATATGTCATGTGTTGTGCTTACATATGCTGTGTGAATGAATGAGTGTATTTTTGGTGACTTCAGACAGCTATACTACCACCAGGAGCAGTTTTCCCATGACATGTGGCCAAGGTTGGTTTGCTGAACCTGCACACAATGGCCCCTGCTGCCCTGCTACCCTGTGAATTCTGCAATCATACACACAGATACCAATAAATGTACTGTTGAAGTGCAGTGGTTTGCAGTGGGTGTCACGCTAGACTGGGTGTGGTGGGTCTGTCTTCTGATGATCTGAGCACATCGCTCTCTTTGATGGGGTTCTAGAGGATCTGGTGGTCTGCGTTGGTTCTCTGGGTTCAGGTAATCATCAAGCTCGATGGCCAGGATTGATATCGCTTATGTGGGTTTTGTTCTAGAATGGGTGCACTAGCACTATTGCAACTAGGTCTTGTACAGACAGTATCTGGCAGGCTCTAAAGATGCTGTGCTGTTCTGTGGTGTCTTGGACAGATTCAAAGATCTTCTTTGAAGGCGTAAAGTCTCTGGGTAGTTTGGGGTTCTGGTACCACGTCCTTAGTGGTAAATGCTGCTGGGTGAAGCATGGACGATCGCCTAGTGATTTGATTAATACCACGTGCTGCTATCTGTTGCAGCTTCTCTGTAACATCTAATGTCCCTTTATAGACAAGGTCGATTGGAGGCTTCAAGTCCAATAGGATCTCCTTGCTTGGATGGGGGCGCAGAATCGATGCAGGCGATTCTGAGTGGAGTTGATGTTGGAGTGACAATAAGTTCCTACTAAGGAACTGGTCTTTCTGGATATGGCAGTGAAGAGTTGTGTCAGCTCTAAGTCGCTTTAGAAGGCTCTCTCAAAGCTTTGAGAGAGTTCAAGTGGAAGGGGAAGTTGGTGGTTTAAGCTTTCTAAGATTCACTCAATTATTACAGTGAACGATGTCTTGTATTGTACAAGAGACCAAGCTTAAGGCTTTAGTCTCACTCTAAGGGGGTCTTATATACTAGAGTACTACTGTGGCTGTACATATGCTGCTCTGTGACGCGTTAGAGCAGCAGGACGCGTCCTCACGGCAAGGTGCCATGCTGAAACGCTTGGTGCTAGGTATGAGTAAGCCTCTATGAGTAAGTACTATGAATCCAGTCAGCAGAATTGAGTCATTGTAAGGCATGTATTAGTAGTTGTAGATTAGTAAGGAGCCGAAGGGATATGAATCTGAGGCGAGGCAGTCCAAGTGTAATCGAGATATAGTAATGTAAGTGTGGGTGGAAGTGGAGGAGGCTTGGGGCCGGAGCGTGGGAATGATTACCATAAAAGGAGAAGATATTACATAAGCCAATCAGTCCGGAGCAAAAAGTAAGAGTAAAAGTACAAGTCCACAAAAGTGGGACACAGAGATGACTTTGTAGAAGATAAGGCATCTTTGCTCACTCCCAAAGGTGTATTTATACATTCTATGGTCTACACATTGTTGAGATGAATGTCTGTGTGGCCAATCCCAGACTGGACAGGCTCACGCTCAGGGGTTTGGTAGAACTGGCCCAGACATTACAAGGGGCACTTACTGCTCCAGGACAATTATTGACTTAGAACAATTAGTAGCACATGGACTCCATGAACATTGGACTCGTTACGATACCCTAAAACAATGTGATGATGGCCTTATGCCTGATCTAAGAACACTACTTATTATCATCTGACTGATTATTGTATGATTGAACTGTTTCAGATTGACCTTTACATGTACATTCCTTCATGATTGCATAGCTACAATCACATACGATCATTACCCTTATTCTTATGCTTACGTGTACCCCTTCTCAGGGCTCAGGGTGTGCATGGAGTCATTGGACTGTTTCTGCATTAGGATACACTGTATATGCGATATAGTGGACGCCTCCAGTCACCCCTTATGGACTGATGTACACATGTAGACCATAGAATATATAAATACACCTTTGGGAGTGAGCAAGATGCCTCATCTCCTACAGAGTCATCTCTGTGTCCCACATTCGAACCACTGCACTTCATCAGGTTATGGGCCCTGCGCTTTAAACTTTACAACCATTACAACAAGCTCTATTGCTCACAACTGTCTAACACAGTGAGTAAATGTTCTTGTTTGCCATTACTCCAACTAGCAGGCAACGTTGAGCCCATGGGGGTAGACGACCTGGTAGGTCTGTGCTGGGGTCTTAAGGACCTTGTGTGAGGTGCACGATGGACCTAGGCATAGGAGAAGTGTACCAAGCTCACTCTGTCACTGCGTGCTATAACTATACAGTCATTTGCTTAGTATAGAGTGCCCTATCCGCTTAGGTGGGTCTGGGGAAGCTCAGACTGGCTTTAGGCCTGGTGAATGGTTGGCTGTCTGCCCTTAAGTGGGAGTGGCTTTGGGTCTATCACAAGGTGTGGGTTAGTCACACCCATAGTGCTTGGGCCTAGTTACAACTGTGCCACACTAGATAGAAAGTAAACACATCGCACCTCATGCATGCAGGTCTGGCTAGCATAAGTATTCATTGCCATGTCAGGGAACCGCCAATGTCCCACAGCCAGGATATCCATGCCTCTGTATGCCCAGTCATCCACCCAATCATCTAGGCATTAATTAGAGATTCTGCGGACCTACTAGAGCAGCAGACATTCACATCTGTGTCCTTTAGAGAAGTGGCTGCTGGCTCATCTCTAACATGACTCCCCTGAGACTGTGGGTAGTGTCTCAGGTACTAGAATAACACTAGAGGGATACCTACTATATTCATACATAGAAGCTCACACAGAGACAGGGCATGTTAGTGTTCTGGCCTTACAGTTATATAGGCAGGAGGTGGCACACACTCTTATACCTGTGCTGCTCTGCAGGGACTGCTGCTGACCACTCCTCAGCACAGTCACACTTAACATGTCCCAACTCTCCATTACCCAACCCAATTTGCCTCTGGCACCTACTACTGCCACAGAGGCTGTCACCGCCAAGGGTTTGACAGCAACAAAAGACTATAGCTAAGTCTCTGCTGTGACTTAGAAGACAGATAGAGCAATATGGGTTCCCGCTTGCAGCACTGCAACACTGTAGCCACCCCTTAGTGTAGAGAATAGATGAGGAGTGAAGTCACTGTATTGACAGGAGACTCAACTTGCCGGTACAGGGTAACTACAAGTCCCTATTTATACTGGTAAGGGATCCTAGGACCTGAGGCTGTGTACAGTGCTCCTTATAGACAGAACAATAAGGCTGGACTGGGAACAATAGGAGAGACAAGAAGGGAACAATGGCTACGTCTAAAAGGGGATCAACAAGACAATAAGTGTCCTGGGGAGCATATGATTCTTGAAGAACAACAAGAACCATATGTAGGAGTGTCACGAGGACAAAGTGTAGCCAGAGAATTATAGTACAGTGCCTCAGGCACACACAAGAACAAATGATACTGCAGACTCTGGGCCAGTTCCCCGACTTACATGAGCGCGAGCAGTTGAATGCTCACCCAAGGCCGGTTACAGAGGCAAACCCAATGTCAGCACTGGCTATTACCACATGCATTTCCAATGCCTATGGCTCCACCTTCCAAGTCCCTCCAGGTATCAAGCTGTCCCAATTCAACAGGACAATTGGTTGGAATGGTCTGGCACCATTGAAGCCATCTTGACCATATACAAGGCCAAGGACCACCTCCAGTACACCATCCCACCCACTGGGGCAGACCCAGGAGACTGGTACAATGTCCAAAAGTGCCTCAGTGCCTACCTCTGCCTCTACATGACCTCAGGAGTCTACTCCCAAATTTTCAACCCCAATATGTACTACAGCCTGAAGGAGAAGTGGGACCAGCTGAAGTGGCTCTACTCTGGAGCCTCCAGAAGCACCACTGTCTTCAACAACTGGATTGCACTCACACAAGCCAAGCTGGACAAAGGCCAGCCCATGGGGCCTCAGCTAACCAAGCTGAATGAGGCCCATGTTAATCTTGCCAATGCCAGGATGGGTATCACTGATACCCAGTACTGTTTTATCTTACTCAAAGCTCTCCCGGACTCTTATGAGATCCTCACCTCCACCATCCTCACCTCTGGCGACCCTTTGACTCTATGTCCTACCGAGATTGTCACTCAGATTCAAAATGAAGAAGGTCACAGAAATGGTGGCAGGTCTGCCTCCCTCAATGCAATCACCCCAATCAAGGGAAAAGGCAAAGGCAAAAGTGGCTCCACCAGTAAAAAGGAGAAGCATGCTGATCTTGTTTGCTACTACTGCAACAAGAAAGGGCATATCAAGCCCAATTGCTGAAAGAAGAAAAAGGATGAGGTGGAGAACAAGAAAAAGGAGAGTGGAAGCAGCGCCAAGGCCATAAATAGTCATGTTGTAGAATCCACTGCCTTCATTATGGAGGTCAATGACATTGAAGTTTCCTTGTGTGCTGCAACCAAGTCATGTTGGTTAATGGACAACGGGGCCACCCATCACATTACTCCCCACTGCTCAGATTTTGTCACTTATCACCCAGTAAAAGGGACTATATGTCTCAGTGACAAAAAGTGGACTACTATTACACAGTTAGGGATGGGCACAGCTGTCTTTACAAGCCCTCAGGGAATATGCATCACCCTCCAAGACGCTTTACATGCGCCCGAAGCTGAGAGCTGTATACTCTCACTTGGATCCATTCTGGATAAAGGAGCAAGCATCCCTTTCCACACAAGAGGCTTTGACATTATTGTCAAAAACAAAGTCGTAGCTTCAGGATACTGTGAGGGTTGACTCTTCTGGGTCAATTCCAACACCAGAGCACTGGGCACACACTGTGGGGGGAATACCACACTCCACACCTGGCATCAGCAGATGGGGCACATGTCCCATCATGCACTAAAAGAGCACAGATCCATGGCCCTTCAAGGCCTAGATCTTACTGGTGCAGACATGGCAGTACCTACACTCTGTCATGGTTGTGAGACTGGCAAGTCCACTCGCAAGCTCTTCCCAGCTTCAGATAAGAAGTTGACACAAATATTAGTACTAGTTCACTCAGATTTAGCAGGTCCTATGCAGACCAAGTCACTACAAGGCTCTCTGTACACTGCCACCTTTATAGATGACTACTCCAGTCATGCAGTTGTCTACTTTTTAAAAACAAAAGACCAGTTTCTAGATGCATTCAAAAAATATTTAAATTGGGCTACCACCCAATTGTCCCAAAAATTATGCATCTTATGGTCTGATAGAGGTGGCGAGTACACAGGGGCTGCAGTCCAAGCTTACATGAACAAGAAGGGTATTGAGCACCAGCTCACAATGCCAGGTACACCCCAGCAGAACAGAAAAGCCGAGTGGTTTAACCGCACCATTATGGATAAGGCAATGTCCATGCTTCATCAGGCTGGCTTGTCAATTGGTTTTTGGGAGCACACTGTAAGCACTGCAGCACTGCAGTACACATCTACAACTGCACTCCTATCCAGTCACTGGAGTGGAAGACCCCACTGGAGAGATGGAGCCCTGGTCAGGTTCCAGATGTCTCCTATTTTTATGTCTTTGGATGCCAGGCATACATGCATGTGCCAGCTGACAAGCACCAGAAGTTAGATGCAAAAGTGCAACCAGTAGTCTTTGTTGGGTACAAAGTTGGTAGTAAGTTGGTAGTAAGGGATACCAGCTATGGGATAAAAGTACCCATTCCATTCATCTGTCAAGGGATGTGACATTTGATGAGAGTAGCTTTCCCTCTAAAATGCTTGAGACTGCACCCTCCCAAGCGGAAGGCAGTGCAACACCACATCTTTCACTCCCCACACCATTTTTTCCAGTGAATGCAGAGCCTCACCAGCCTGCAGTGCCACCACCACCCCATGCAGCGTCACCTACCTCCTCTAGTAATGATGAGGATCGGGTTGATGACATGCTTGAACCCAAGGAAGAATGGCCAGTCATGCCCTTCCCTTCTATAGCTCTGTCCCCTATTACACCTGTAGTTAAGCACCCTCCACCTACAATGCCACCACCTTGGGTCCCTGCTTTGCGAACCTATAAGTGCAAAGAAGAATCCCCCATGGGTCTTATGATCCCTGGAGGCTTCAATGCCTTTGTGCCCCTGGGACCCAGATGATCAGCTTGAGTCCCAGTACCAAATCCAAAATACATTGTGGACAATGCTGAATATCCCAGCAACAAGCAGCTCAGGCATGCAGAATTATTTGCTGCAGCTTATGTGGGAAGGGATCTGGTTACTTACACTGAGGCTTTAAAGTCTAAAGAAGCAGATGAGTGGCAGAAGGCCTGTCAATATGAGATAGACACCTTAGCTAAAAATGACACATGGGAGTTAGTCAATCTCCTGGCTGGCCGTAAAGCCATAAAATCTAAATGGGTATTTAAATTAAATGCTGATGGCCACTTTCAGGCTCAGTTGGTGGCAAAGGGATTTATGCAGATCTCTGGAATAGATTATGATGAAACCTTCTCCCCTGTTGCATGATTTGAGTCTCTTAGACTCCTCCTAGTATTAGCTGCGCTATAAGACTGGCACATTCACCAAATGGACATCAAGTTGGCATTCCTCAATGGCATGCTTGACAAAGAGATTTACATGGAGCAACCACAGGGTTTCATTGTCACTGGTATGGAAGGCAAAGTGTGTAGACTGAAAAAGTCTATTTATGGTCTCAAACAAGCCTCCCACACATGGAACTTGCAATTCCATGGATTCCTTTTGGAACTTGGCTTTAAGTGGACGTTCTCTGATGCAGGGGTGTACATTTATGTGATGCCTCCATCACAGGGGGAGGATTCCTTATCTCTGCTGATAGTCATATTATATGTTGATGACATGACTATTATGGGTGCTTTGATAGAAGCTGTCAAACGGTTAAAAAGTGATCTACAGAGGTGTTATGAAATGTCAGACCTTGGGGAAATAGAGTCCTATCTGGGGATTTGAATTACCCATGATGGGTCTTGGAAGCGCATCGAGATTGACCAGTCTGGTTACATCAAGGATGTACTTGACCATTTTGGCATGGTAGATGCAAACCCCCATAATACACCCCTTCCAGCAGGTGCAGACATGCACCTTGTCAAAAATACTGAGCAGGCCTCCCTTGCAGAGATAAAACACTACCAAAGCCTTATAGGCAGCCTGCTATATGTATAAATTGGCACTTGTCTGGACATCTCCTTTGCTGTATCATGCCTGGCCCAGTATGCAGCAAATCCCTCTAAACAACATCTACACCTAACTCAATATGTTCTGGCCTACCTAGTGGGCACTGTGGACATGCGCCTGTGCTATGATGGGGCCAATGGTGATAGCCTTCATGGCTATCCTGACTCCAGTATGGGGGACAATACAGAAGATCATCATTCCACTTCTGGCTACGTATTCCTTCTGGCTAATGGTGCAATTTCCTGGCCATCCCATAAACAAAAGACCATTGCCCAAAGCACTTTGGAAGTGGAGTACATGGCCTTGGCCAATGTGGCCAACCAAGCTGTCTGGTACTGTAGTTTCCTCAAAGAACTAGGGTACACTGTTGAGGACCCAGTCCCTCTCCATGGTGATAACAAGGGTGCAGTAGACCTTGCATTAAACCCTGTCACTGGTGGTCGATCCAAGCACATCAACATTAAGCATCATGTCATTTGCGAGTACATAGAGGATGGTTAAATTTCTCTAATATGTACACCTACAGAAGAATTGGTTGCAGACAGCCTTACCAAGTTGCTCTCATGTGCCCTGCTTCTGCATTTCAACCCAGATATAGGTCTTTGTGCTCTATAATTGTTGGATCATGGGGGGATGTTGAGATGGATGTCTGTGTGGCAAGTCCCAGACTGGACAGTCTTACACTCAGGGGTTCAGTAGAACTGGCCCAGACATTACAAGGGGCACTTACTGCTCCAGGTCCAGGACAATTACAGACTTAGAACAATTAGTAGCACATGGACTCCATGAACATTGGACTTGTTACAATACCCTAGAACAATGTGATGATGGCTTTATGCCTGATCTAAGAACACTACTTATTATCATCTGACTGATTATTGTATGATTGAACTGTTTCAGATTGACATTTACACATACATTCCTTCACAATTGCTTAGCTACAATCACATATGATCATTACCCTTATTCTTATGCTTACATGTACCCATTCCCAGGGCTCAGGGTGTGCATAAAGTCACTGGACTGTTTTTGCATTAGGATATACTGTATATGCGATATAGTGGACACCTCTAGTCACCCCTTATGGACTGATTTACACATGTAGACCATGGAATGTATAAATACACCTTTGGGAGTGACCAAGATGCCTCATCTCCTACAGAGTCATCTCTGTGTCCCACACTTGAACCACTGCACTTCATCACACATGACATAAGTTCTTAAGGGGTGACTAGAGATGTCCACAATATTGCATCTACAGTGTGGCCAAATGCAGAAACAGTCCTGTGACTTTATGCATACCTTAAACCCTGAGAAGGTGTATGCACAAGCAAAAAACAAGGGTAATGAGCATGTGTGATTGTAACTACAAGATTGTAAAGGAATGTATGTTTAAGTGTCAATCTAAAACAGTTTAATTATACAATAATCGGTCATAAGATTTAATAGTGTTCTTAGATTGGCCATAGGGGCTTAAGCACATTGTTCTAGATCTATAATAACAAGTCTGATGTTCATGAAGTCCATGTGCTACCAATCACTCTAAGTCAATAATTGTCCTGGAGCAGTAAGTGCCCCTTGTAATGTCCAGGCCAGTTCTACCAAACCCCTGAGCATGAGACTGTCCAGTCTAGGACTTGCTGCATAGATGTTTATCTCAACATGTACAGGATAAGTGCAAATATAAGTGTAAGCATGCCAGATAATGTCAGATGAGTCATACATATCAAAGTACTTAGACAATATGCTGTCCTAAAACTCTGTTCCCTATTCAATGAACCTTCATGAATAGAACATTCTTAACAGCAGAACACTTGCTAACTGTCACCACCAAGGGTTTGACAGTAACAGAAGACTATAGCCAAGACTCAAGAGTGTCTTAGAAGACTTTGAGAGATGAACTGGGTTCCTGTCACCAGCGAAGCCATGACCCCAGTAGATCAAACACTAAGCACAATGCATGTAAGTCTGACTTGTGTGGAAATGATAATAAGCTGTAAATCTCCCCCGTAGCAGACCTCCTTTCCCGTTGCTCAGGCCTTAACAAGGGGATGAACACTGAAAAACCACACACATTACTTTCAGACCACCTCTTCCTCTGCAAAATCTTATAGGACATCCATGTACAGGACATCCACAACTCTCCAGCCGGAGGCCATCCAGGAATCAGCAACATTTCGTACCTTATAAAAAAGAAATACAAAGGACCTAGACTTCAAGAATTCATAAAAGACTATATCAATGGATGCACCTGCTGTCAAGAATCCAAGACAAACATATACAGAATAAACCTGCCCCTTCATAGACTAGACACTCATGTAGAAGAAGGCCCATTCTAATACATGTCCATGGATCTCATCACAGACCTCCCAAAGTCAGATGGCTTTGACTCAATCCTTACCATTGTAGACCAAGGATGCACAATAGTGGCTAAATTCATCCGATGTCACAAGACAATTAATGGAGCAGGCATTGCCATTTGCCAATAAGTATCTGAAACACCTTGTACCTTGGTTTAGACTTCCTAGAAGAATCATCTCCAACTGAGATCCCTGTTTCACTTCCAAATTCTCAAAGACACTCTGCAAAGCAACAAGCATAACCTAAAATCTATCTACAGCCTTTCACCCAAGAACCAATGGACAATCAGAACAAATGAATACCTGGCTAGAACAATACCTCTATCCTTGGTCAATGGCAAGACAAGACAATTGGGCCAAGATGTTACCTATTGCAGAGTATGCCCATAACTTATGGAAGCATGACAGCACATAAACAAGTCTACATAAACTCTTAATCAGCATCAGACCACAAGTCTCCATCAAGGAAGTCATAGATGAAGTACCAGTGACCAAAAAATGTCTAGACACATTATCAGAAGCAAGAACTACTGTTCAGAAATCCCTAGAACACATGCAATAGACCAAAGAACAAAAGAAGACCATGAAAATGAAAGTGGGAGAACAGGTATGGGTAAAGGGCAAGAACTTCAATGTTATAGGATCAAGAAAACTTAATCCCAAGTGCTACAGACCCTTCACAATCACAGCAAAAATTGGATCAAGCATCTACAGACTAGACCTGCCCATATTCATAAAGATTCACAATATGTTCCATGGTGACTTGCTCCTATCATACAAAGAGATAGAAGCATATGGACAACCCTTCACAAGACCACCATCTGACCTAATCAATGGCAAAGAAAAATATGAAATCAAATTGATCAAAGACATGAGGAAGCAAGGACATAAAGTCCAGTACCTTATGCATTGGAAAGGGTATCCCTCAGCTGATGACTCATGGGTTGACCATAAGGATCTAAATGCACCTGACATTCTATCTTTCCCCCATGGGTGGATGACACCATGTATAAAGACACCCAGTCTCACTCAAATGTACTTTTCAGTTCTTTCACTCAGATAACTACCCACCACTCTATCCTGCCTGCTACTCGTTCTTCCACCTCTTCCCACAACTCCATTTGTGTCCCATCCTCTTACAGCTCTGTTTGTATCCCCTCATTGTCAGACTCTATTGTCAATAAGTCTATCCACCTTGGTGTTGCTGTCAATGACATCCATTGCATTAAGGCATGTCATGCCTTAGAAGAAAGAGCTTGTCAGGCTCAAGACAATAGAGCTTTTCAACTGAATCATGCCATCAGCATTGCTATAGAACAGGCAACAACAAACAATGACCAAGAAGAGATTGCAAACCAGCTGACTCTCCTTGCCATGGAAGCTCTAGCTGGACCTGAGCCTGACCTGATGCTTCTCCCTCATGATGGCACACCATTCCCCACTAACATTATCACAGCTGACCAGCATTCAGCCACCTTTGTCTCCCCACTCCCCACATATAAACCCCTGCCAGCTCCAGTCACTATAGCTTTAGACACTCAAGTAGAGGCCAATCTAGTCCCACTCCCCAGTTCTCCTGTCCCCTCTTATCATGTCCCCTCCATGTTACCAGAAATACCAGCAGTACCCATCCTCATCACTTCTGCCATACCCCAAGCCACCAATGTTCTACCAGGATAGATCGACAATGAAGCCAGGAGATGCCCTATCAATTTCCCCATCCCTCTTGCAGATGGGACTACAGTTAAAGAGGGTTCTATTAATGCCCCTTTTATACAGTTTGTCTGAGGAAACCCAGAAACATACCTAATCATATAAGGAACTCATGGTGCAGGCAGACAGGTCTATCTTCAGTCCCTTCATGCTCACGCAGACCCTTATCCCTGTCTAGAACTCTCAAGGAACAAGCCTTCCTCTTCCATGCTGACCAGCCCTTCACCCATCTCATAGACTGGGCTATCCATAAAGAAAGAGACATCACCCTCACTGCCAAAGTTTTACACCTACGTCATACCCAACAAAAACTAGCGAAGATGGCAGATGAAATCAATATGATGCACATCCATTTCAACAATCTGCAGTGGTGCATACAAAAATCCCATCATAAACTCAGCAAAGCAGATGCATATCAACACTTGCACCCCTGTCTCTTTTATGACCTCCCCCAGCTTGATGTCTTTGAACCAGGAGTAGCATCATGGTGGATGCTTGAGACATTCATGCTTACTAATATACTTTCCTTTTACATCTATTTTTCTCACACTCCAGCAGTAGTCATCACCCCCTCCCTTCACCTACTTTACAATCCCTCTATTACACTACTGCCACCTTGGATCACTTATATGTCAGTTCGGATCATTACTAGATTACTTACACTAATATCCTCTTAGAACGTGACCAAAGCCTTAAGCTTGGTCTCTTGTGAATCTCAGACCTTTGTGAACCTCCCCTCTCCTAAGACTAGCTTCCCTTGTACCCTCGCTCTCATAGTTGTGCCTTGAAATGCGTCTCAAAGACAGCTACTCCATTAAAGCGCTGCGCTTTAATTAAGTTTCCTAATCCAGTAAACCAAGTCCCCGATTGGGACATATATTTGAAATCACCTGAAACATTGCTCAGAAAAGCTTTGCTTTTCTTTGCTCTCTACTAAGACTTGAAGGCCACTCAGTAATGGACCTTTGAGTGCTCTATAGAATGTACACTCCAGTCTCTAAGTAGCTTGAAGCACTCTTGGAACTAGCAGTTCCAAGAACTATCTATATAAACAACTCCAAAGATCCCTTACCACGCAGTTCTAGAATAAACCCTGACACTAACTTCGATTCTGGCTATCAAGCTAGACGACTACCTAAACCCTGAGAACTCTTGTAGACCACCAGACCTGTTAGAACCACACCAGAAGGAGTGACGCACTCAGATCATCAGTAGACAGAATCGCCATGCTCAGTCTTGTGTGACATTAGACCAAGCTTATCCGACACCATGGACGAATTCAGAAGAGAACCATACGTCTTTGAGAAGACAACCGACGACCCAGAAGGCCCTAGACAAGTCCTCAGAAGGACAGAACCTAACCTCCCCCCACACATCATAGGATGATCCATCCATTGGATTATCCAAGGACCAAACAGAGGATATAATCTTGGACTCCAACATCCACACACCTCCCAAATCAGCAATTACCCTGTTGAATTCTTTGACGGACACTGGTACACCCTTTCACTTGACGACAGAGACTACTGGGCATTTGACTCAGATAGAATCACCCATTTTGCACATGGAACAGGAGCACCAGCAAACACAGATGACCCCTACCACCCAGATTACAGACCTTTCCAAATCACACTAACACCATCAACCCTAGCCACAAACCTTGAACCAGATGTTCAAGACCAAGAAGAAACACCAGCCCAAAGATCAACTGATCTTCACTCCCCAAGAGAATCTCAGCCAGCCAGCTCCTCCAACTCCTCCAATGAAGAAGGAGAAGAACAACAGACTGCCAGCAAAGGATCCCCAGATAGACCCCACACAGATAAAGAAGTGGATCCACCTACATACAGTACCATGCACAGGTACCCAAAGCACATGAACAACTTGAAGTAGCCCCCCAACCCCAAGTAGAAGAGTTATTACAAGGAGTCGACCAACTCAATCTACAAGTAGAAGACCTTTTAAACATAGTAGCAATCCACCAACTACCACAGATTGAAGTAGTACCACCGGAGCCACCAGTACATTTAGCAGCCCCACAACAAATCGTACCCCTATTCATGGCCAACTTACAACCCCAACAGCAGCAACCCCCTCCTCAACAACCAGTGCCACAACCACCAGCAGGGGGACCCCCCCCTCCTCCAGCAGCAGCCATACAGCAAGCAGCAGCTGCAGCACCAGTCAATGGAAAGTGGAATGGAACCGCACCAACAGTCTTCAAAGGAGATTGAAGCCTAAGTGACAAATTCCTCAAAGAATTTAAACTATACAAACTACTAAACGAAGACGATGACGCAATGGCATCACCCTACAAACGAGTAGCCCTAGCACTGTCATTTATTAGAGGCCCCCTTGTTGACAACTGGACCTGGGGATGAATCGACCACCTCCACGACCAGCACCACACCCACAACATACCCACGAATGATGAAGTACACTGGGCAGAATTCAAAACTGCCTTCACAGACGCATTTACAGACCTTCACAAGGTCACCAAAGCAACCACCAATCTCCAAAATTTACGAATGAAACAAGGAAACTTGGATGGATACATCGCTGAGTTCAAAACCCTGGCTGATAAAGCAGGATATCAATTGGATGCGCCAGCAACCATCCAAATGTTCCTACAAGGAATACCCCCTTCATTGAGGAGACGAACCCTCAGACAACACCCAGGTCTCACCACCTTTGCTCAATACATGTTATGGACTGGTACCTGTACTATTATTTTCTCCGGACTGGTTCTGCTTATGTCATGTTCTCCTTCCTTTTATGGTAACCTACTTTCCCATGCTCCAGCACCAAGCCACCTCCACCTCACCCCCTCCCTACATTACTATATCTCTATTACACTTGGACTGCCTCACCTCAGACTCATATCCCTTCGGCTCCTTACTAATCTACAACTACTAATACGTGTTTCATAAATTCTGCTGACTCATGACTCATTTCTGCTGACTCGTTTCATAGTACTTACTCATAGAGGCTTACTACATACCTAGCACCAAGCGTTTCAGCACGGCACCTTGCCGTGAGGACGCGTCACAGAGCGGCATATGTACAGCCACAGTAGTACTCTAGTATATAAGACCCCCTTAGAGCGAGACTAAAGCCTTAAGCTTGGTCTCTTGTACAATACAAGACCTTTCACATCATCTAAAGTGTGAACTAGAAGCTTAAGAACAATCCCCTTCCACTTGAGCTCTTCTAAAGTACCAGAAGAGTCTTCTAAAGTGACTTAGAGCCGACGCAACTCTTACCTGCTATATCCAGAAAGACCAGTTCCTTATTAGGAACTTATTGTCACTCAGACATCAACTCCGCTCAGAATCGCTTGCGTCGATTCTGTGCCCCTATCCCCAGAGGAGATCCTATAGGGCCTGAAGCCCCCTATCGACCTCATCCTTAGTGTTCTCTTAACTGAGACTATTGATGTTATAGAGAAGTTGCGACAGATAGCAACACGTGGTATTAATTAGATCACTAGGTGATCGTCCACACTTCACCCTGCGCCATAACACAAGAGCAGTGTTTGTCAAAGCTTGTACATCGACTTCTATCAGCATATAGAACCCTGTCAAGAGGAGGGGCAACCTCTACCTACAAGCAGCATTCACGCAAGTCGCGCCCGTGACTGTTTGCTCAAGACCTAGCTATCGACACCGTTCTAGAACCCAGCAGCATTTACCACTAAGTGGAGGCAACCGTCAAAGTAATGGCCGAGTCCTTAGTACACAACCAACCAACCAACCAACTTCAATCGTGGCTATAGAGCTTGACGATTACCTGAACCCAGAGAACCAACGCAGACCACCAGACTATCTAGAACCCCACCTCAGAGAGCAACGCGCTCAGATCATCAGAAGACAGACCCGCCACACCCAGTCTAGCGTGACATTAGACCAAGCTTATCCAACAAGATGGAGGACTTCAGAAGAGAACCCACTGTCTTCCCAAGAGTATTCACTGGCCAAGAAAGCAGGAGAATCCTCAGAAGAACAGAACCCAATCTCCCACTGCGTATCACCGGACAATCCATCAATTGGGTTATCCAAGGACCAAATCGAGGCTACAACCTTGAAGTACCCCATCCACACACCACACAAGTCTTCAACTATCCTGTTATGGACTGGGACTTGCATCGGACTGACTCTGCTTACATCAGTTTTTACCTTTTATGGTAGCCACTTTCTCACACTCCGGCTGGGAACCTCCTCCACCTCCTCATACCTACATTACTATACCTCTATTACGTTCCACAGCCCCCCCCTTTATGTCGCGTCCTTTTGGCTCATTACTAATACCTACAGACTAATTCTCCAACGTGTTTCACTTGCCTCTTTTGGACTACTGACACTTACTTACTGGCTGAAACGCGTACCTACCATTTAGCCACCCAGACGCGTCACCAAGCCGTCTAGACGCATCACTGGATATGCCAGCCGTCCAAGACGCGTCCCAAAGGCACTTAGTAGTAATACCTTAGTACCTGTACAGCCTCAGTAGCCACAAGGGCTATAAAAGCCTCAGAATGCGAGACCTAAGCCTTAAGCTTGGTCTCTTGTACAATACAAGACCGTTGTTCATTCTACTTTGTGTGAACTAAAGCTTAAGAACCATCCTTATCCACTTGAGCTCTTTCAAAGCCTTTGAAAGAGTCTTCTAAAGCGACTTAGAGCTGACACGACTCTTACCTGCCATAGATAGAAAGACCAGTTCCTTATTAGGAACTTATTGAAACCCCGACACCAGAACTTGCTCAGAAACGCCTGCGTCGTTTCTTCGCACCACTCAAGCTAGAGACGAACTGTTACCTTGAAGCAGTAACAGCCCTTGTCCTCCCCCAGAAAGAGGACATTACAGAACCAGGAGAATATATAGATCACTAGGGATCGACTCCGCTTCACTCAACAGCATGCACCACTAAGATAGTGGTTTAACAGAAATCTCCGATAACACCTTCAAGGAAGATCCTTGAATCCGTCCAAGACCTAGTTGCAATAGTGTTAGCACACTCGTTCTAGAACAAAACCCACATAAGCGATATCAATCGTGGCTATAGAGCTCGACGATTACCTGAATCCAAAGAACCGACGCAGACCACCAGACTATCTAGAACCCCACATCAGAGAGCGACGCGCTCAGATCATCAGAAGACAGACCTGCCACGCCCAGTCTAGTGTGACATTAGACCAAGCTTATCCAACAAGACGGAGGACTTCAGAAGAGAACCCACTGTCTTCCCAAGAGTATTCACCAGCCAAGAGTCCAGGAGAATCCTCAGAAGAACAGAACCCAATCTCCCCGTTCGAATCACTGGACAATCCATCAATTGGGTTATCCAAGGACCAAATCGAGGCTACAACCTTGAAGTACCCCATCCGCACACTACACAAATCTTCAACTACCCAGTTGAATTCATCAACGGATATTGGTACACCCTCACAAGAGATCACAACTCAGGAGAATATCGGGTTTTCGACGATGGCAGAATCGACCATTTTGCTCAAGGAACAGGAGCACCAATCAATGAAGACGATCCATACCACCCAGACTACGAACCCTTTCGTATCACACTTACCCCTGCATCTCATACGCAATTTCTTGAACAAGAAGTCCAAGAACCAGTAGAACAATCAAGCCCACAGTCAACCGACCTTCATTCTCCAAGAGAATCACAACCAGCCAACTCCTCAGACGAAGAAGAAGAAGCAGAAGAACAAACAGTAAGTGAAGGATCTCCAGATAGACCTCACACACCCAAAGAAGCAGACCCACCTACCTATCACATGCAAGTACCCGAAGCGCACCAACAGCTCGAAGTAGCTCCAGAACCCCCAGTAGAAGAATTATTACAAGGAGTCGATCAACTTAATCTACAAGTAGAAGAACTCCTCAACGTAGTAGCAATCCACCAGCTACCCCAGATCCAAGTAATACCACCAGAACCACCAGCGCAACTACTAGCACCACCTCAACAAATCGTACCCCTAGTCATGGCCAACATACAGCCTCAACAACAGCAACCGCCTCCTCCTCCCCAGCAGCCTGCGCCGCAACCGCCAGCTGGAGGACCCCCTCCTCCTCCACCTGCAGCGGCAGCACAAGTAGCACCTGCTGCAGCGGCAGCGCCAGCCAATGGAAAATGGAATGGCACCTCACCAGAGGTCTTTACAGGAGACTGCTGCAACAGTGACAAATTCCTGAGAGAATTTAAACTGTACAAAATACTCAATGAAACAAACGAATCAATGGTGCAGCCATATAGGCGAGTTGCACTCGCTCTATCCTATATCAGAGGACCCCTAGTTGATGATTGGGTCTATGATTACATCGACAAACTACAAGATCAAGTGCAGAACCAAGGAACTCCAGTAGACGATGAAATCCTCTGGGCACAGTTCGAAACGGCATTTACAGATGCCTACACCGACCTCCACAAGGTTACCAAAGCAACCACAGAACTACAGAACCTAAAGATGAAAGACCGAGACCTTGATGGATATATTGCCAAGTTCAAAACCCTATCCAAGAAAGCGGGATATGAACAAAACGCACCAGCCACAATCCAGATGTTCCTCAAAGGTCTATCACAAGGATTAGGATGAAGAATCATACGATTCCACTCCTCTGCAACAACCTTTGATAACTTTGTCGCAGCAGCACAAGACGAAAGCAAGTCGATGGAAAGAGAGCAATTAATTTTCAGAGAAGGGAAATGGCCCCAATTCCGAACCCAACTTACCACCACCACACCGAAACCACGCTTTATACCAAGACATCAAACCTACAGACCATGACCCACCAATGGAACGCCCATGCAAGTCAATAGGGTCACCACTAAAGAAGAAGAAGAAGAACACAAGAAGACAGGAAAGTGCTTCTATTGCAGTCAACAGGGACACATTTTTCAAAACTGTCCTAAGAGAAAAGAGAACCCAGGACCGCCTAAGAAACCTTCCTACATCAAATATACACAGGCCGAAGAAGACAGCGAAGAAGAACCTGAAGGAGAAGAAGAAGAAGAAGAACCAGAAGATAGAGAAAGAGACCTCAACGAATTCACAGGATTGGTCAATAGGATGATCAACTTCAACAATGATGAACATCACCAATGGTACAAAGAAATGAAAGCCCGCGGAGTGGATTTTCTATAGGTTTGGTGGAATCGGCCATCCTCCGAACCACAGCTCAGCAAAAGATGCCATTTCCAAGAATCAAATCCATACAAACTCAAATAGAAATGCGCATCTCAAGCACCAAGGCCAACGTACAAGCTCTAATAGACAGTGGAGCCACAGAGAATTTTATCAATCAGAAAATAGTCGCCAAGTACAACCTTCCTAAGCGAAGACTCGTCACACCAAAAATCACAAGAAACGTGGATGGATCCCTCAATAAATTAGGAAAGATCATTCACACCGTCCACCTCACTGTCAGCCATAGAGGAATCCGAAAAGACATAACTTTCTACGTCGCAGACATAGGAAGAGATAGCATAATACTCGGATACCCCTTCCTAAAGCTCACCGATCCGGAGATCAACTGGAAAGCTGGAACAATCAAAGGAAAGGTAGTAGCAACTGCAGAAGATCCAAGAAAGTGACCACAAATCCACGCAAAGAAGACTACCACATCTACTCAATTGGCAATAGCAGAGGCCAACAAGAAAGAAGAGAAACCATGGCACCAATTGGTACCCAAAGAATACCACCCATTTAAGAAAGTGTTCAGTGAAGAAGCCCTCAACAAGACTACCTGAACCCCAGCCTTGGGACCACGCCATCGACCTTAAACCAGATGCACCCACCTCTTTTGACTGCAAAATATACCCCTTATCCCCCAGAGAACAAGAAGCAATGGAGGAATTCCTCAAAGAACATCGAAGGAAGGGATATATCGAACCATCAAAATCACCTTATGCTTCCCCCTTCTTCTTCGTCAAAAAGAAGGATGGAAAACTACGACCTGTTCAAGACTATCGACAATTGAACGAATATACAGTACCCAACAAATATCCCCTCCCTCTCATAAGGGACCTAATACCTCGATTATCTGGCAAAACTCACTTTACAAAGTTCGATATCAAGTGGGGATACAACAATATCCTTATTCACCCTGAAGACCGCCACAAGGCTGCCTTTAAGACAAACAGAGGACTCTACGAACCCAAAGTAATGTACTTTGGGATGCACAATGCCCCAGCTACTTTTCAAGCTATGATGGACAATATTTTCCGTGAACTACTGGCCAAAGGAACTGTATTCATTTACATGGATGACATCCTAATCACGACCAGTGGAACATGGGAAGAACACAAGAAAGAAGTCAATTGCGTCCTAGCAATCCTCCTAAAACATGACCTATACCTCAAACCTGAGAAATGCGAATTCCACAAAAATGAAGTGGCATACTTAGGAATGATTGTAGGCCAAGGACGCATCAAGATGGATCCAGTCAAAGTAAAAGCAATTACTGATTGGCCAACTCCGAAGATGGTCAAGCAGATCAGAGCCTTCCGGGGCTTTGGAAACTTTTACAAAGACTTTATTCCCCAATATTCGACAATAGCAAGGCCATTACATGAACTAACTAAGAAGAACAAGCAATGGGAATGGGGACCAAAGCAAGACGATGCCTTCAAAACCCTCAAATTCGTGTTTACCTCCTACCCTATCCTCAGAACAGCAGACCAAACCAGACCTTTCATCCTAGACACAGACGCATCTGCCTTCACATTAGGAGCCACCCTCACACAAGACTTCCCTGATGGAAGACACCCAGTGGCATTCTTCTCAAAGTCACTTACTCCACCAGAACGGAACTATGATATCTATGACAGGGAACTACTAGCTATAGTAGCTGCAACCAAAGCCTTCGGTCACTACCTCATGGGAGCCAAGCACCCTACCCAGATACGCTCCGACCACAATAACCTGAAATATTTTAGATCAGCAAGGAAAATTACCCCCAGACAAGCCAGATGGGTAGATCACCTTGCAGATTATGACTTCGTACATTACCACATCCCGGGAAAACAAAACACAATTGCAGACCTCCTATCTAGGAGAGAAGACCTAGAAGAGGGGGTAAGAAACAATGACCACGTCACCGTTTTACCCAACACCCTGTTTTCTCGAACAATTTACCTACCAAACGACAACAATAAGCGACGAGAAGTCCTCCACAACATCCATGACTCACCAATTGGAGGACATCCTGGCATTTCAAACACCTTGAACCTCATCAAAAGACGATACCATGGTCCAAGACTGAGGCCATTTGTCGAAAACTACGTCAAAGGATGCGCCAAGTGTCAAGAAAGTAAACCAATAAAGATCAAATGCGCACCCTTACACCACTTTGATACGCCCATGGAAGAAGGACCCTTCAAATATATATCAATGGACCTCATCACAGACCTACCAAAGTCACAAGGATATGACACAATCCTTACTATAGTCGACCAGGGATGTTCCAAGGCTGCCAAATTCCTGCCTTGCAAGAAAACCATTGATGGAGAAGGAATAGCAACACTATACCTCCGCCATCTCTTCCCATGGTTTGGCACCCCTAAACGAATAATATCAGATAGAGACCCTCGATTCACCAGCAACTTTGCATATACCTTGTGTAAAGCCCTTGGGACAAAACAAAACTTGAGTACCGCTTTTCACCCACAGACAGATGGACAAAGCGAACGCATGAACCAATGGGTTGAGCAGTACTTAAGACAATTCACCAATGGACGCCAAGACAATTGGTCAACATACCTCCCAATAGCAGAATTTGCGCATAACTCGTGGAAACATGAAACATCCGGGTTTATGCCACATCAACTAATCATGGGACTCAATCCATCAGCGATTTGGACAGAAGGAGATGAAACTGTTCCTGCCACCACCGCCCGTCTAGAAGAACTGGACAAAGCAAGGACAATAGCCCACCAATCGCTGCAAAGGAAGACCCAAATCATGAAACCAATTAGAACATTTGAAGTAGGCCAACAAGTGTGGCTTGATGCACGCGATGTCAAAACCAAGGCCCCATCAAGAAAGATGGCGCCAAGACGCCTAGGCCCTTTCACCATCAGTCATAAGGTATCAGCAGTGGCGTACCGCCTAGACCTTCCAAACAACATGCGCATCCACAATGTGTTTCATGTGAACCTACTATCACCATATACAGAAACAGAAGAGTACGGCATACCCTTCAAACGCCCAGCACCTGAAACAATAGAAGGCAAAGAAGAGTATGAAGTTGAAGAAATTATCCAAGAAAGGTTACATGGGCGCAAGCGTCAGCGTCAATATCTGGTCAGGTGGAAAGGATACCCCACTTCGGACAACTCATGGGTCAGCAAAGATGACCTACATGCTCCGGAGCTCCTTCAAGAATTCTATGGGAAACAACAGGCATAAACAGGGGGTAGAAATGTATATAAGACCCACCATTTCTACCTAAAGAAAAGTAACAAGCAGTGATCCCTCACAGCGAGTTAGCAACCATAGCCTCCACTCCCACACCAGACCAACTCCTCGAAGACATCCTTTCACCTAACCCAACATTCTCCTTAACCCAGTTTTACGAGCAACCCAACAACCCCCGTTACCAACGTAGTGCCTTTGCTGCCACCCTCACATGTCTCAACAGTCTCATCACACAAGGTGATCAACTCGTCCAAGCTGCAACCCTACCACCCTCACCACCATCATCCTCAACAATGGCCTCCACCTGCGCCCCAATTGCCATCCCATTCACCCCAGTCACCACCACCAGGGGACCCACCTTCGTATTCAGGTCCATCCAGCCCAGCTCCAACCACTTTACACCCCTCATCGACTTCGAGGACAGTGCATCCTCTACTGCGGTTGATAGCGATGAGGATACTGGACCCGCACTGCCCATGCCCATTCCATCCTCCCCCCATTACTCCGTCCACTCCCTCACTCCCACACCTCCTGCCTCCCCAGTCCTCGCCCCCGCTGATAACAGATTGGAGGCCCTGGCTAACCTTTCAGGAGAACAGCAACGCCCTGTGGCCACAGTCACCACCACCACCACCACTAACTATTCAGCAAACAGTGTATGCGCCGCCCTGCAAGCACTATCCATCCGAAGGCCCTGCGCCTTCCAACAAGAGGAAGAGGAAGATGAAGGCATCCTCAGGAGGAGGATCAACAAAGAAGAGAACAAAGAGGAGAATGAGAGGAGTGATGACCACCCAGGAGCAGGGTGGTGTACCCGCACCAATGAGCCGTTTATTGTCCCCCGCGTCAATGGCACCGCTGACTATGCCCGGTACTACAAGTACCACTTCGACAACCAGCGGTACCCCCTTATCAGCACCACGATGGGCAGAGGACACAAGGTATACACAGACCTCCTCCTGCCCATCCCTTCTACACATTCCCGCTCCGAGTACAATAGCCAGCACGTCAGGCTGTTCTCAGGAAGGGAACCGATTGCTGAAAGCGTCGATGACGCCTTGAAGGACGAAGGGGATGAGTCACTAACAGCGGCCGTATTAGCCTTCAGAAAGTGGGACCAGGATGCCAGCTTCCTGGAACAAGAAATGCAAAAGCTGTGGATGAAGCTATGCTTCATCAAAATGAAGAAGTTGGAGTGGATAGGGGCCCTCCAATTTGTGGATGCTCACATCAGAATCGCCACGGGGGTCAAAGCCCAGCCCATACCTTGGAGCAACAAGGTTCAAAACAACATCGAGGATGTACTCAAGGGGTTCACCACCCCTGACTACCTCCGACACATCGACCCCTTCAACACAGACGACGACGACGAGTACATCCGTGCCTGGGCAGGATATCGACCTGCCAATGAAAGGAGCCACAACAAACGCTGCCACAAGTGCCACAAAAATGGCCATATCCACCGCAACTGCCCCTACAGAGCCACCAGGAAATGACTCTAAACAGGGGGTGATGTTATGGACTGGGACTTGCATCAGACTGACTCTGCTTACATCAGTTTTTACCTTTTATGGTAGCCACTTTCTCACACTCCGGCTGGGAACCTCCTCCACCTCCTCATACCTACATTACTATACCTCTATTACGTTCCACAGCCCCCCCCTTTATGTCGCGTCCTTTCGGCTCATTACTAATACCTACAGACTAATTCTCCAACGTGTTTCACTTGCCTCTTTTGGACTACTGACACTTACTTACTGGCTGAAACACGTACCTACCATTTAGCCACCCAGACGCGTCACCAAGCTGTCTAGATGCGTCACTGGATATGCCAGCCGTCCAAGACGCGTCCCAAAGGCACTTAGTAGTAATACCTTAGTACCTGTACAGCCTCAGTAGCCACAAGGGCTATAAAAGCCTCAGAATGCAAGACCTAAGCCTTAAGCTTGGTCTCTTGTACAATACAAGACCATTGTTCATTCTACTTTGTGTGAACTAAAGCTTAAGAACCATCCTTATCCACTTGAGCTCTTTCAAAGCCTTTGAAAGAGTCTTCTAAAGCGACTTAGAGCCGATGTGACTCTTACCTGCCATATATAGAAAGACCAGTTCCTTATTAGGAACTTATTGAAACCCCGACACCAGAACTTGCTCAGAAATGCCTGCGTCGTTTCTTCGCACCGCTCAAGCTAGAGACGAACTGTTACCTTGAAGCAGTAACAGCCCTTGTCCTCCCCCAGAAAGAGGACATTACAGAACCAGGAGAATATACAGATCGCTAGGGATCGACTCTGCTTCACTCAACAGCATTCACCACTAAGATAGTGGTCTAACAGAAATCTCCAATAACGCCTTCAAGGAAGATCCTTGAATCAATCCAAGACCTAGTTGCAATAGTGTTAGCATACTCGTTCTAGAACAAAACCCACATAAGCGATATCAATCGTGGCTATAGAGCTCGACGATTACCTGAATCCAAAGAACCGACGCAGACCACCAGACTATCTAGAACCCCACATCAGAGAGCGACGCGCTCAGATCATCAGAAGACAGACCTGCCACGCCCAGTCTAGCGTGACATATCCAGTTGAATTCATCGACGGATACTGGTACACCCTCACAAGTAGGGCTTTGAGGTCCGGTCCGGTCCGGTCTTTTGGACCTTTTTTGGATGGACCAGGACCAGGACTGGTCCACATACTCATCAGAATTGAAAAAGACCGGACCAGCACTGCTAGGACCGGTCCCTGTGGGCTGGACCACGGTCCATGGACCAGTCAGGACCAGTCCTTAACCGGACCAGTCAGGACCAGTCCTTAACCGGACCAACAGTAACCAGCATCAGTGTTGAAAAAACGTGGGTGCATGCAATGGAAAAACAAGTAAATTGCCAGTAGGAGTGGGCAAATGCATGCATGTCCCAGATGTAGATACAAAAG
>QLOT01020931.1:0-49596 GCA_003313875.1 Russula aff. compacta | reverse complement strand
GCCTCAGTAAGCCTTAAAGGCACATAGTAAGCAGTATTACCATAGCTAGGACGGTCTCAGTCCGTCCTGCAGTGTACTTGTACCAGCAGGGCAGGGAGACGAGACTCTAAGTCGAGTCTCCTGTCCAGTAGGAGTAGTGACTCGTGTTTCTATCGCTTCTAGGTCCAACCGTGGCTTGTTGGCCGTATCTCAGTGTTTTGTGTCTATTCTTGTGTCTGCCACGTGTTGCAGACGACCCCGGAGTTGAGAGAGACTCCAGTACCATCAACGAGACGCTCTCCAGTAGAACTAGCTACTATCCGCCTCAGGTGATCGAGGCCGAAGCTGAGTTGAACCTCAGTACAGTTAATCTCTCGGACTGACTTGATCTAGTGTCACTGCCCTCGACGGTGACACATATGCTGAGGGCGAAAGATCCGGTAAGCGCACGAAGCCCAATGTGCTCACTGCTGCAGCAAATGCGCGTGTGCATGCCCACGCCCGTCTCTGACACCCCCCCCTCCACCACTGCACCCCTCCCTACTACCACCCCCTACATTGCGTTCAGGTCCGCCCCTCTGTCTCAGCCATAGAATTAGAATGTATTTCTACACTGAATAAACAACTTGAAAATTCTTTTTTTTGGTCTTTATTATACAATGAATAAATGACTTAGTGAAAAAGTAAAACGAAAGCAGCGGAGTTAAAAACATTTTATTGTTGTGTTCTGCACTCATAAAATGACTTATCAAATTGTGTTTATGCCCTTTATTCGAAAAATAAACTGCTCCAAAGCCAAATTGCAGGGTCTTCACGTGAGCGTTACATTTGAAATGATAAGACTTATCATCTGGCAAGTGCCGGGGTCAGCCAAATTGCAGGGCTTTCATGTGAGCATGACATTAAGTAATCGCGTGCTGAAAGTAAGCAACTGCCTTTGGCATGGTGTAAGATTGGACAAACACAGGTTCTGTGGGACTATCTTGTTCTGTCAATGCTCTTTTCTTTCCCTCCGACCATCTTCTGCCCAGCATTGCAAATATCCACTGTCAGGACACTTCGATGGGTCACAGTGACCAAAAAGGTCAGACTTTTATCAAGGGTCCCTGGGAACTTTTTTAATAGGCATACCTTTGGGGAATGAACAAATAGCTTCACAAAAAAAGGCCTATGCCATATGAATTGTCATGGTGGAAAACTTGGGACATTCACACTTACTAATATACTTTCCTTTTACATCTATTTTTCTCACACTCCAGCAGTAGTCGTCACCCCTTCCCTCCACCTACTTTACAATCCCTCTATTACACTACTGCCACCTTGGATCACTTATGTGTCAGTTCGGATCATTACTAGATTACCTACACTAATATGCTGACGACTTTCGTGGCCTTAGAAGCTGCAAAGATGCGTTGACACTAGCCAAAATCCTGTACATATAAATAGCCTCTTAGAACATGACCAAAGCCTTAAGCTTTGTCTCTTGTGAATCTCAGACCTTTGTGAACCTCCCTTTTCCTAAGACTAGCTTCCCTCATACCCTTGCTCTCACAGTTGTGCTTGAAACACATCTCAAGGATGGCTACTCCATTAAAGTGCCTCGCTTTAATTAAGTTTCCTAATCTAGTAAACTGAGTCCCCAATTGGAACACCTATTTGAAATCACCTGAAACATCACTCAGAAAAGCTTCACTTTTCTTTGCTCTTTACTAAAGACTTGAAGGCCACTCAGTAACAGACCTCTGAGTGCTCTATAGAATGTACACTCCGGTCTCTAAGTAGCTCAAAGCACTCTTGGAACTGGCAGTTCCAAGAACTATCTATATAGACAACTCCAAAGATCCCTTACTGCGCAGTTCTAAAATAAACTCTAACACTAACTTTGATTCTGGCTATTGAGCTAGATGACTACCTAAACCCTGAGAACTCTTGTAGACCACCAGACCCATTAGAACCTCACCAGAAGGAGTGACGTGCTCAGATCATCAGTAAACAGAATCGCCATGCTCAGTCTCACATGACATGAATAGCCGGCTTTCAGACCCAGTGAAGGCAATAGTGGTACACCTGTACATCTATGTACTCCTGTTTCTAACAAATGAAAATATGCTTTAAATATAGGTCTGCCTGGGACATCATGAATACTGTGGAGAAGGAACTTCGGGGAAGGAATACAGCAGATGCTTGGACATGATAGCTGCAGCTGCATGATGCTGGTTGGCGGACTATAGCAGGTATGACCATATTGCTCTTGGCTTAATCACCACCAATCCCAGTCTGCTGCTGGTTCACACAGGAACAAAAGGGAAACCTGCCATAATAGCACCCTTGAGCAGGCTTTCTCGCCCTATATTACGAATTGTGCAATACTAGAGAAATCATCACTTTACTTCAAGCACATCACAGTGCCCGCTAGCTAGTGCAGTTGAAGCAAGTTCATGCTGCAGATGGGCGTACATTGTTGGCATGGGAGTAATGCATGCTACATACCACTTCGCTGCCCAACCCCCATGATTGAAGAGTCCATGGTACCAGGGACACTTGCAGTTGAACTGTCTGGCTTTGTAGGACTTGCCCGCAATGCCACCATTGTGGTGGAGGGAACTGCGGTGCTGTGGTGCTTTGGTACAGACATGTTTGCAGGCATGAAGTGGAGCACCCAGAATTGGCCAACTTAATGATTCCATTGGCAGACAGGAGCATGCATCCTCCCATTTAAGAGAGTGTCGGTGCGCATACTAGGTTTATTTTCTACCTGGCACATTGGACCTCACCTCAAGTGGGTGTGACTGTGACTTATACATCACAAACCTGCCTATCAAACTCGTGCTCACATTCACTCTGGGCTCTGGGCGAGCGCAAGGACTCCACTAGCAGACATGAGTATGTGTCCCCTATCTAAGAGAGCTTCTGTACATACCAGGCTTTTTTTTTTACTGGTATCCGTGTGTTGGACCTCAAGTGGGTGTGACTGTGACTCATACATCATGAACCTGTCTATCAAATTCGTGCTCATGTTCACTCTGGGCTCTGAGCAAGTGCAAGGACTCCACTGGTGGATGGGAGCATATGTGCCCCCAATCCTGAGAGGGCTTCTGTACATATGCTAGGCTTTTTTGTTTTACCTGGGTATCCATGTGTTGGACCTCGAGTGGGTGTGACTGTGACTTTTATGTCACGTATGTGCCTATTGAATAGAATTCGCCGCTCACATTCACTTTCCTCTCTACACCTCACACACCACCCACCACCCAACCACAATAATGGTATCATTCCATAACCTCATCACCTTCGCCATGTCCCTGTAGATGGCTCTTGAGGTGGGTTATTTCCACAGCTATCTAGTGTATTCAGCTGACTTGTAGAAAAAAGTCGATGAACTTGGGAAGCCTGCTTCCCAACAATGTGACCCTCAGCACGGACTGGGGGATCCAGAATCAAACCAACCATCAGGTTGGTACAAGGCAATTAGTCCTGATGTATGAGACAGTTTTGGATAGGTGGGAATGATAATGGCTGGTGAAGGGAATAATGCAACCGGCCTGGAGTGGTGCTGTGCACCACACTCCTGTAAGTTCTGGAACCGGCCAAATGAGGAAGTCGACGAGTTATTGTGGAGCGGTGAGTCACTGTGGAGTTGTGCTATTATTGTACAATACAAAAGTCATTGTGGAGTGTTCTATTACTGTACCGGATCATGACTCACTGTGGAGTAGTTATTCTTAGGATACCTAGTCATAGTGGAGTAATGCTGTAACCAGCCTGGGGTAAGCATTCAACTGCTTGCGCTCCTGTAAGTTGTAGAACTGGCCAGGAGTCTGTGTTTAGATCATTTGTTCTTGTGTGCACCTGAGGCACTGTACTATATTTTTGGACTGCCCCTTATTCCTGTGTGACCTTATTGTTCTTCTAGGATCACATGCTTCTCTGGGTCCCTATGACCCACTGTCAACCCCTTTTAGACGCAGTCCTTGTTCTCTTCTTGGTGATTCCCTTGTTCCCAGTTTGTGTCCTAGTTTCCCATTACTATATTGAGTACAGTTACCCCTTTGGATCCTAGGATCCCTCCTCTCTATAAGTAGAGGCTCATAGCTACCTTGTACCAGCAAGTTGAGTCTCCTGTCAATACAGTGACCTACTCGCCATTCTATTCTCTACTCTAAGGGGTGGCTACAGTGTTGCAGCACTGCAAGTGGGAACCCATACTGCTCATCTGTCTTCTAAGTCACAGCAGAGACTTAGCTATAGTCTTTTGTTGCTGTCAAACCCTTGGCGGTGACAAATGCGCTGGCATAGTTATTCTTAGTACTTGTCTTGTAGTATAAGTAAGGCTCCTTGATGTCCCTAAGATGGCAAGTTGAGTCTCCTGTCTCAATTCATATTGTTCCCCTTTCCCTTTCCCCTCTGCTTCAAAGGAGTGGTTACTGCATTGTAGTGCAGCAAGCGGTAACTCCTACTTGATCAGACTTCTAAGTTGCTGTGAGACTTAGCTCAACCACCTAAAGAACTACTAGGCAATTATCGACTTGGTCTATTGTTGCGGCCAAACCCTTGGTGGTGACATTAGACTCAACTTTGTTCAAAATGGCTAGCAGCAACCAGAAGAAAGCATACAGAGCAACTATCCTCGCATCGGAAGAAGTGGGTATAACAAGACCCAATACCCTCGTAGCAGTTCTAGGCACCACACATCCGAAGAATAGAAGAGGACATACTATCACACTAGCGTGCAAAGACAGTAACAAGAAGATTGAATCAAGCCTCAGACAAGTGTGCCTATATCAAGGACGGTGGACAGCAGTCCAGTGGGATTCATTGAACCAGTGGTACGAAACCACAGAACAACCCAACACATTGCACAAGTACGACTCCACTAGCCAAGAAGGCATCAGCAACATTTCCAACCAAGGCTCTGAAGATGAAGACAAACCAGAGGAACCGGAGCAGGAAATCGACACTCAGATCAGACAAACACCCATGGACCCAGAAGTCAAGAATAGCCCCCTAACACCACTATTTCACACACTGTCCCCAATAACCGAAGAACCAACCATGATGACCCAAACCCAGACAACAGCAGCATTCACATCTTCGACCCCAATCTCAGTCCACATCCCATCTTCATTTGGAGGATCAGGAGGACAAGGTGCAGGCAGAGCGCAACACATCACTGAAAGACTCCAGCAGGCCCTCAGATGTACAGGACCCCCTGGAGGAGGTGGTTCTGGCCCAGGAGGCCCTGGTGGACCACCAGGAGGAGGACAGCCAGCCGGTGGTCCTCCAGCAGCAGGACAACAACCAATACCAGTTGCAGCAGAGGTCAAAGCTATGGGAGGATTGCCCCAAATATTCTACGGCGATCGCTTCAAGGCAGACGACTTCATTGAAGAAGTCAAGGGATATCTATGCCTCAATTCCGATGTGGCTGGATATAATTCTCCTTACAAGAAAGTCGCATTCACCCTCACCCTCATCAAAGGCGAAGAACCAGCCTAATGGGTTAGAGATATGGGAGCCTGGCTTGATACACTTGACCCGGTGGCAGATAACATTAATGCACTATGGGATCAATTCCTAGTGGAATTTAGAGAGCAATTCCAGGACACTCAAGCCCCTCAACATGCCAGGGTCAAGCGTGAAAACTGCAAGATGAGGAACAATGATTACGATGCCTATGTAGCCGAATTTGAAGGGCTGGCCCGAAAAGCCGACTATACCCAAGGCAATCAGGAAACATTCAATATATTCCTCAAAGGATTGCCAGAGTCTATCTTGCGGGACACCCTCAAACCCCCTTTCCCCACTGACTATCAATCCCTCAAAGAGCAAGTCAAGCACCTAGCACAAGGGAAGTCCCTAATTGAAGGGATACTAAAGCATCAAGGATACCAAGGAGGAGGCAACACCTATCAGTGGCTCAACAATCCCATCAGACGCCCCTTCTTCACCAAACCTGGAAACTACCAAGGGGGACAAGCAAGCCGACCAGTCTACAACTCTTCCACTGCACCCCCATCCATGAACAATATCCCTGTTCCAATGGACATAGGGAGGAGCCATGCCCCCACTAATTGGCGCAGTAGGAACCCTCAAGGCAATTGGAGACAATGGCCACAAACAAATAACTGAAACTTCCAAGGCTGAGTAGTCCAAGGAACAGGAAGTAATGCCTGCTTCAGCTGCAGCAAAACAGGACACTTCGCACGTAACTGCCCACAATGAGACACCACCAAGAAATGGGTCAATTACATGGACTTCGATCTGGAGGAAGAAGAAGACCTACCAGGCCCAGCAATGAATGACACTGTAGCCACAGTGCATGCACACTTGGAGAAGATGTCAATAGCTGAGAAAGAATGCCTTGCCCATGAAATGGGTGTAGCTGAGGATTTTCCCACTGCCTGATCAGGGTGGCACTGATTAGGTGAAGTAACAGTGATAATGTGTACATATCTGCTTGAAAATCGATGACTGTTTGATTCTATGCACACTCAATCATGAAAAGAGCCGATGGAATAGCCCTTATTGACTCAGGGGCCATGGAAAACTTCATGAACTTGCAATATGTGAAATGGCTTCGACTACCTATCAAGCAACTGGAAAAACCTAGGCCATTATACAATGTCAACGGAATGGAAAACAAGAGTGGCAGTCTCAGGTACTACACGGACCTGGAAATCCAAACAGGAAACCAATGCACCAAACATCAATTCTTCCTATCTGACCTAGGGGAACACAAGGCGATACTAGGCTACCCCTGGTTTGCTGCTACCTAACCCAAGATCGATTGGAAGCAAGGATGGATCGACACCACTCAACTACCAATTGTCCTAAGGGCCCCTAATGCGCATAAAGCCCGATTTACCCCCAGAACAAAGAATGTCCCTCGACCACTCTCCAGGAATCAATATTTCATAGGAAAGGTCACACTTAATACCCCAGAAACCACCAATCCCCTGAAAGTCCCAGAGGAATACCAGAGACATGCCAAGGTATTCAGTGAGCAAGAATCACAACAGCTCCCACAGTACACAATATGGGACCATGCCATCGAACTCCTACCCAGTGCACCTTCCACACTACCAGGACAACTCTACCCCCTTACCCAAGAAGAGAAACTGGAAGCTCACAAGTTTGTACAGGAGCACTTGTCCAGAAGCACTATCCGGAATTCCAAATCTCCTTATGCGGCCAGTTTCTTCTTTGTCAAAAAGAAGGATGGCAAATTGTGACCAGTACAGGATTATCGACCTATCAACAAGTGGACTAAACAAAACTGCAATGTTTCTCCTCTCATTCCCCAGGTCATCGACCAGCTAAGTGGATGTACACTCTTCACAAAGTTTGATGTTCGATGGGGGTACAACAATGTTTGCATCAAAAAAGGCGACAAATGGAAAGCCACCTTCCTCACCCCAGAAGGACTGTTCGAACCCACGGTTATGTTCTTTGGCCTTACCAACTCCCCTGCCACCTTCCAAATGATGATGAACACCATCTTTCGAAGTGAGGTGGGCCAAGGATGGTTCTCTGTCTATATGGACGACTTGGCCATCCACACAGCCCAATACCCCCATGAAATGGAGGCCCAACACATACAATGACACCAGAACTATGTACACAGCATACTCGACAAACTGGAACAAAATGACCTCTACATTAAGCCAGAGAAATGTGAGTTTGAGCAAAAGGAGATTGAATACCTCGGAGTCATCGTGGGCAACAACCAACTGAAGATCCACCCAAAGAAGCTCCAAGGCGTTGCTGATTGGACTCCCCCAAGGACCCCTACTTATGTGTGCAAATTCTTGGGCTTCACCGGTTACTATCACTACTTTGCCCCCAACTACTCTGGCATTGCTCGGCCTCTCCTGGACTTGACTAAGAAGGCTACTTACTGTCTGGCACTGGACACCTGCCCACCAACATGCTTTTGAGGAACTCAAAACTCGCATGTGTAGTAGCCCAGTCCTCAATCCACCAGACTTCGACAAATGCTTTGTGCTCCAGGTCGATGCTTCTGCTTACGGCGTGGGCGCCGTACTCTCGCAGGAGGGAGAACACACCACCCCTATACTAGCTAAACGTCACAAACCAGTCCTTCACCCCATTGCCTACTACTCAGCCACCTTCACACCCACCAAACGAAACTATGACATCTATGAGCGGGAACTACTGGCAGTAATGAAGGCTCTGGCTCACTGGCGACACTACCTAGGATGGACTAAGGTCCCCTTTATCATTCGCACTGACCATGCCAACCTGCAATATTGGAAGTCCCCAAGGAACCTAAACTGACGAACAGCCAGATGGCATGCAGACCTACAAGAATATGACTATAAACTGGAGTACATACCTGGGAAGACTAACACTACCACTGATGCGCTGTCCTGACCCCCAGGAGTGGACCAAGGAGCAGAAGACAATAAAGATATCGTCCTGATACCCCTGCACCGAATACGAACCGCCACCACTGCCCAAGGACAAACTATCATGCCAAATGTCAAAGAGCTCAAAAGAGCAATTTTCAGTAAGGCACACGACACACCTACGGCGGGACACCCTGGGAGAGATGAAATGCTGCGAAAGGTGCAACAGACCCACTGGTGGCCAGGAATGAAGATATGGATTGCAGACTATATCAAAGGATGTGCAACATGCCAACAAACGAAGATAATTACCCACCGAAAACGCACCCCTTTATATTGCATTCCCACAAAGGAACACACCCTACCATTCAGAATGGTGGCAATGGACCTGATCACTGGACTTCCCCCACACAGAGGAACTGACGCCATCCTTACCATTGTAGACCATGGATGCTCAAGAGCAGCAGTGTTCCTACCATGCTCCACAACCATAACTGGTCTAGGAATTGCTCAGCTATATCTGGATAATATCTATCGATGGTTCAGACCCCCCACTAGGGTCATCAGTGACAGAGACCCTCAGTTCACATCCCACTTTGGCCGAGCACTCACAAAGAAGCTGGAAATTGCACAGAATCTATCCACTGCCTTCCATCCCCAAACGGATGGGCTGACAGAGTGAAAGAATCAATGGGTGGAGCAATACCTTTGAACAGTGACAGCAATGCACCCTGAAGACTGGACACAATGGATCACAATGGCCACAGCGGTACACAATAACTGGATCAATGCCACCACAGGGTTATCGCCCAATCAAATCCTGCTGGGGTATAAACCTACCCTCGCTCCACAAAGCATCACTCCCTCGGATAATGAAATGGTGGAGAGAAGAGTGGAGCGAATGATGGAAGCAAGACAGGAAGCAGTACAGGCCATCAATGAGAAGGCTGGGACAGCCCCTCCATCCCAATTCCAACTAGGAGACCAGGTCTGGCTGGAAGCCACTCATCTTCGACTTCCACATCAGAATTCCAAGTTGACTCCAAAGAGATATGGCCCCTTTAAGATCTGGAAGGAAATATCCCCAGTGGCGTACCAGTTGGAGCTCCCCCTCGCCTGGCAGATCCATGACGTATTCCACACTTCCCTCTTATCGCCCTATCATGAAATGACAGCTCATGGACCGAATTATTTGCAACCACCCCCTGACCTCATAGGTGGAGAAGAGCAATATGAAGTGGAGCAGATAAGGAGCCACCGGCGACATGGCAGGAGTGGAGCACTATAATACCTCATCAAATGGAAGGGATACCCGGAGAGTGACAACACCTGGGAACCAGCTGACCAGGTGCATGCGTTGGACCTTGTCCAGGAATACCACAGACACCGACCACTGCAGAAGATAAAAGGACGACGTGCACACCTCCAAAGCCTCAGCAATCCACCCTGGAGTCTCAGTCAAAGCAGTTCCTCAGATCCCTGCTCTGCTCTGCCCTGTAACGGCTGTGTACCGTTCCATGCGTTAGCGTCAAGAGTCTGTAAAGGCTGAATCAGCAGGTTCAAGGGTTCAGTTTTCAGAGGTAGAGGGTTGTATGTCAAGTGCAACACAACTATGAGAGAGGAGTACAGAGTTGAAGAACTAAGTTGTGCTGGTCGCTGGGGTTCCGAGCAGACAACTTAGGGAGTTCCGAAGCTCTCGAGTGAAACACGAAATGCGATTCAACTCAAGCTTAGGGCTTGAGTGCTTCGACTTCCTCGCTATAAATACACAACTGTACTACCAGAACTTTTGAGAATCTTGGAGAAGAATACTACGTCAGTACTATCTGGAGTAGCTATGACGTGTAAAAGAATCTGCTAGACTATTCTACATGGCACTAGGTGATCTTGTCAAGCGCGGCTCATAGGGAGTCCGCACTCTTTGTGACATCATGTCACAGTGCTGTCATGAGTCACGTAAAGCATCCTAATGGTATCATCAGCCCCCCGCTAAAAGGGAACGTCCCAGGACCTATTGTATCGTACACAGTCAAGAGGCCACATCACAGGAAACCACCATATCTTTTATACATAGAGGGAGGGTAAGAGTCGTACCACTTGCTCCCCTTTGCGCATTCTCCAGCATACCCACATGTATCTGGGAGGTCACGACCATAATTGGCATGACTTCTGGGAACGTAACATCTTCGACTGTTGGTATTTCGATAGCAGAAGTTGTGAGGTTGAGGACAGTTGGTGGCGCGGTGGTCTCATTCCCTACAAAATCTGCAATAGTTGATGGCAAGAGAGCCAATACTGTCATCATCGGAGGTATGAGGAGAGGAGTCTGGTCCCTGAGAAGCGAAGATAGGAGGAATGATAGCACGAGCAGCAGCACGATCCCTTCATTGTTGGGACAGTTGTTCTAATTGTTGTTGAATACGAGGTGCAGCATAAGCAGCAGTAAGTCTGCTGTGGATGGCATCCTTTTCTTCTTCCAAAGCATCACAGCGTTGTTGCCAAAGTGCTTGAGCTTGTCGTGCTTCGTCTTCCTTCTTCTCTACTTCTGTCAGGTCGCGTCGTAGGTGCTGGATCTTTGTGGGGAGTTGATGAAGTCTGCGTATGTCGGCTGCCACCCCTCTATCTCCCAATTCGATGATTGCATCATTGACTTCTAGGTTCCATTCCAATGCTCGTTTGAATACTGTCATGTCAGAAGGGTCATGGCGCAGTCCATGGTGTGGATATGGTTCCGCAATGAGCATTCTAGTGACGACAGGTTGTCCTTTTCCCAACGTGCCGCTAATGGTGGGGTCATTGGTGAGCCAACCAATTTCGTACTTTAGGTAACGTGCAACAGTAGGATGTCCTTCGTCATCGAGCATATGGAATGGTTTTTGATTAGCAGCTCCTGTGAACTCCTCCCAGTCCTCTCCAGGGTGTGTGTCTTCTTCCCCTGGGGTGATGATTTCATGGACAGAAGTGGTGGGAGAGCGGGAGCGGACATGATAAGAAGGAGTGGGTGCTTCCTCCTCTTCATTGTCGGGTAGATAAGTGAGGTCAATGGGATCGTCTGCTGGGACCTTGACTGGTCCTGTGAGGTCGATAGCTTCTTCCCTCAGGATGGTGATAGGTGTGATGGATGGGATGGAACTATCTGTGGTCATAGGAGTGGACAGGGAATGTATAGGTAGTGGTTCTGGTGATGGTGCTGGTGGCAGGATTGATGGTGGGCGCAGTGGTAGGCCTTCATCGTCTCCTCTGCGATCTTCGGACATGCCTCGGACAGGATCAAGCAGGCAGACGTTCTGTGGATTGTGAGGGAGAGGTCCATACTCTTCTAACATATCTTGTGGCAGCCAGTGTGGTAACCCAGGGTAGCCCTTCCACGCACATTTCTTGTCAGAGTACCAGTTAGTAAATTCCTGAGGATACATGATACGATGCTCCTGTTTTGTCAGTAGCCGTCCTCCTTGAAATTCTCTAGCCCAGTTCCTGACAGGGAAGTAGTAGGCTATAGGATGAGCAGGAATTCCTTGTGCCCTTTGTTTGGCATTCAGGACGGCAGCTGTGAGCACGGGGTTGTTGGGACGAGGGAAGACACGATGGACAGGTGGAGCCACAGGGAGAGGATACTCATGGCGAATGATCGTCCCTCCGGGACTTTCGTCAAAGTGGACCCGTCCATGAGGGATATATACTGCGGTCGGGAGGTCGGCACTGGCAGGTTTGGAGGAGGCTTTGGCATCAGAGGAGGAAGACATGACGGAAAGATTTGAAGCGGCTGGCAACAATACTTGGAGTTGTCGAATGGCCAGAGTATTTAACTGTTGTTGTCTCATGGTATCATGCTGTTGGAACTGTTTGATAAGTTCGTCCGCGTGTAGGTTGCTTGCCGGTTCCCACGAGTCATGGGCGCTACTGTCACCGCCAAGGGTTTGACAGCAACAAAAGACTGAAGCTAAGTCTCTGCTGTGACTTAGAAGACAGATAGAGTAGTCTGGGTTCCTGCTTGCAGTGCTTCGACACTGTAGCCACCCCTTAGAGTAAAAAGAGAATGAAGAGTAAAGCCACTGGGATTGACAGGAGACTCAACTTGCCGGTACAAGGTAGCTATGAGCCTCTACTTATAGAGGAGGGGATCCTAGGATCCCGAAGGGGTAACAATACTCAGTATAGTAGGGAGAAACTAAGATGCGGGTTGGGAACAATGGGAGTACCTAGAAGAGAACAATGGGTGCATCTAAAAGGAGTTGACAGTGGGTCATAAGGACCCAAGAAGCATGTGATCCCAGTGAACAATAAGGGATCCCACAGGAATGGGGTGCACACCAAAATTTATAGTACAGTGCCTCAGGCGCACACAAACACAACGGTCTAAACAGACTCCTGGCCGGTTCCACAACTTACAGGAGCGCAAGCAGTTGAATGCTTACCCCAGGCCGGTTACATCACCCTTCCGCTAGAAGGGACGTCCTCGTCCATTCTTCATGCCAGATCGTCGTCCCAACTGGGGCTTGAACTCGTCGATTCCGATGTAGCGGACCTTGTCCGCCAGCCGCGCCGCAACGAGGCAATCCTCCAAGGCGGACTTGGCCTGAACAATGGCCCTAAGATCCGCCTCCACCCGCTTGACCTCTCGTTGGAGTCGGTCGCCCTCCTGGTCAAGCCGGCAATACCTGAGAACCTCGGCGTGGATCGTCCATTCGTCGAGCTCGAGGAGGGCCTCCTCGAGTGGCCAGTAGTCCACGTGATCGCCCCAGAGTCGGGCCCTGAGCCAGTGAGGAAGGGGCTCGAGGGGCCTATCCTGAGAGTCCTGGCGCGCATATATCTCGACCACGCGTGCGTCGGATTCCCTGCTTGCTGAGGCGGGCAGGCCGGCCACTCACCCATCGTCAAGCTGTTTGATGAAGTGGGCGAGTTGTTCGCCGTCCTCAGTGGGGATGGTGAAGTCGGGGAGGCGGCCATCGTTCTCCTGGTAGCCCTCGGGACACTCCATTGGCTCCTCAAGGACCTTGACCCGTTCCTTAAGGGCGAGTCGCTCCCTGTTGACGTCATTGCATTGGCGTCAGAGGGCACTAAGTTGCCTCTCCTCCTCGGCGCATCGCTGTTGTATGGTGGTGGCGAGCCCCTTGATGAGGGCTCGTAGCTGGGTGGGGGTGAGGTTATCGTGGCCGTCGACGATGGCCGATACAGTGGCAGGGGAGAGGGGCCCCTCCCAGTGGTCGTTGGTCTCGAGGTTATGGAGGGGGCCTGGAATGGCGATAACGCCGGGGCCGATGGAGAAGGTGGGGACAGTGATAGGCTTCGAGGCGGTTCCAGTGGTCGCTGGTACAGGAGCCTCTTCTGCTGGATATTGGAGCTCCATCGGCTCAAGGCCTCCGGGGAGATGGGGTGCTGGGACTGGGAGTGGGGAGGATGTGGTGGATGGGCCAGACATGCTAGTTCTTCCGCTGTGAGAGCAATGGTGGGAGGAGGACGAGGGGTAGAAGCCTTGTGAGCTGCTGCTTTTGCCGGGGGTTTCTGCTTCCCTTTTATGTCGTTCAAGGGCCGGCGCTTGTGATACTCCCGAAGGAGATCCGGGGCAAACACCTGGTCAGCTGGTTCCCAGGTGTTATCACTTTCGGGGTAGCCCCGCCACTTTATCAAATACTGCAGGGTTTTCTTTCTTCCATGGACCCTGTGGCTTCTGACCTGTTCTACCTTGTATTGTTCTTCACCTCCCACGAGATCCGGCGCTGGTCGGGTATAGTTGGGCCCGTATTCTTTTGTTTCCCTATATGGGGTAAGGAGTCCTGCGTGGAACACGTTGTGGATCTGCCACGAGGCGGGAATGTCAATGAGGTACGCAACCAGTGATACCTCTTTTAGCACTTTGAAGGGTCCATATCTTTTGGGGTTCAGCTTGGACCCTTGATGGGGAAGTTTCAGGTGGGTCGCCTCAAGCCATACTTGGTCTCCGGGCTTGAACTGGGCCGGTGGAATGTTCTGTATCTTCTGATTGATGGCCTTGATTGCCCTGTCTCTCGCCTCTTCCATCTTCTGTACCCTTGTTTCAACCATTTCGTTGTTTGTAGGGATATCATCGGCTGGATGTAGTGGTGGCTCATATCCCCAGAGGATCTGATTGGGCGATAGCCCCATGGTGCTGTTCCTCCAGTTATTGTGCACTGCCGTTGCAATTGGGAGCCACTCCGTCCAATCCTTGGGTTGCCCTGCTGTCACCAGCCTCAGGTATTGTTCCACCCATTGATTCTTTTGCTCAGAGAGCCCATCAGTTTGGGGGTGAAACACGGTGGACAAGTTTTGTTGGATGCCCAGTCATTTGGTGAGTGCTTTCCCAAAGTGTGACGTGAATCGGGGGTCCCTGTCGCTGATCACCTTGGTAGGAAGGCCAAACCATGGGTAAAGATGCTTTAGGTATAACCAGGCCACGCCTGGCCCTGTGATGGAGGTACTACATGGCAGGAAAATTGCTGCACGTGAGCATCCTTGGTCGACAACAGTGAGTATGGCATCAAGACCATTCCGTAGCGGTAATCCAGTGATGAGGTCCATTGCCATGCTCTGGAAGGGCTTTGTTCCCTCGGGCGTAGATATGCGGAATAATGGGACTTTTTTCTTGTGGGTGAGGATCTTCGCTTGTTGGCATGTTGCGCATCCTTTGATGTATTCCGCTATCCAGGTTTTCATCCCTGGCCACCAGTAGGTTAATTGCACCTTTCTCAACGTTTCATCTCTGCCAGGGTGCCCCGCTGTGGGATGGTCATGGGCATGGGACACGATGGCTCGTTTTACTTCTTTTATGTTGGGGACAATGGTCTGACCTCGTGCAGTTATGGGGGTTGTTTTGGCTGCACTGATTCGTTCAGGGGGGAATATGGTGATTGCCTTATTGTCTTCTTCCCCCAGATCCGCTCCTGGCGGTCTTGAGAGTGCATCGGCTGCTGTGTTTGTCTTCCCCGGGATGTATTCCAGGGTGAAGTCATACTCCTGTAGGTCAGCGTGCCATCTAGCCGTTCTTCTGTTGAGGTTCTTTGGAGACTTCCAGTATTGGAGGTTTGCATGGTCGGTGCGAATAATGAACGGTGTTTTAGTCCATCCCAGGTATTGCCGCCAATGTGCTAGCGACTTCATGATGGCCAGCAGTTCCCTTTCGTAGATATCGTAATTTCGTTCCATAGACGTGAAGGTGGCTGAGTAATAGGCGACGGGATGGAGGACAGGTTTGTGACGCTTGGCTAGAGTGGGTGTGATATTTTCTCCCTCCTGCGAGAGTACGGCCCCCAGGCCGTATGCTGAGGCATCTACTTGTAGTATGAATTGTTTGTTGAAGTCCGGTTGTTTAAGCACTGGACTCTTGCACATGAGTGTTTTTAGAGTTTTAAATGCCTTGTGTTGTGGTTCGTCCCAGTGCCAGGGTGTGGTTTTCTTTGTGAGGTCGAGGAGTGGTCTGGCTATTTTTGAGTAGTTGGGTATGAAATACCGGTAGTATCCTGTGAAGCCCAGGAAGCTTCGCACGTCCTTGGGTTTCTTGGGTTGCGGCCAGTCAGCCACTCCCTGTAGTTTTTGTGCATTCATTTGTAGCCTGCCTTTGCCCACGTTGACTCCGAGGTATTCGATCTCATCTTTCTCGAATTCGCATTTCTCCGGTTTCAAGTAGAGATCATGTGCTGCCAGTTTGTCTAGGATCCTGTGGACATATTGCCAGTGTCTTTGTTTATGTTGCTCCTCCATTTCGTGGGCTAGTTTTGCTGTGTGGATGGCGAGGTCGTCCATGTACACCGAGAGCCATCCTTCTCCCACTTCTGGCCTGAAGATCGTGTTCATCATCATTTGAAACGTTGCTGGGGAGTTGGTTAGACCAAAGAACATAACGGTGGGCTCGAAGAGGCCTTCTGGGGTGAGGAATGCTGCTTTCCATTCGTCTCCTTCCTTGATTCGGATGTTGTTGTACCCCCAGCGCACGTCGAACTTAGTGAAGAGGGTACATCCACTTAGCTGATCTATTACTTGCGGGATCAGGGGCGAGACGTTCCTGTTCCTCTTTGTCCATTTATTGAGGGGTTGGTAGTCTTGCACCGGTCTCAGTTTACCATCCTTTTTCTTCACGAAGAAGAAGTTGGCTGCATAGGGGGATTTGGAGACGCGGATGGTCCCCCTTTTCAAGTGATCCTTGACAAATTTGTGAACTTCCTCCTTCTCTAGTTGCGTGAGGGGCAGTAACCGCCCTGGTAGTGAGGCCGGTGCTCCTGGCAGCAGTTCAATGGCGTGGTCCCAAACCGTGTATTGAGGAAGCCTCTGGGATTCTTCTTCGCTGAATACCTTCGAGTGTCTCTGATACTCCTCCGGTACTTTAGCTTCCTTCGTTTCATTTGTGGCGCCAATGGTGATCCTCCCCAAGAAGTACTGTGGCTGGTATCTCTTCACCGGTCGTGGCACGTTCTTTGTCCTGGGGGTGTATTGCGCTTTGGCCGCGTTTGAGGCGGAGAGAACAATGGGGAGGTGGCTCATGTCGATCCACCCTCTTTTCCAATCGATTTTGGGTTGCATGGCTGCAAACCATGGGTATCCCAGGATGGCCTTGTGTTTCCTAGGTCCGATAGGAAGAACCTGTGGTTCATCTTTTGTCCACCTGTCTGCACTTGTAGGTCTGTGTAGTATTTGAGTGACCCGCTTTTGTTCTGTGTTCCATCGACGTTGTACAGGGGTCTCAGTGTGGCCAGTTGCTTGATGGGCAATTTGAGCCATCGTGCATAGGATAGGTTCATGAAGTTTTCAGTGGCTCCCGAGTCCACTAGTGCTGTTGCTTCGGCCCTTTTTGCGATCGATCGTGTGTAGAAGTGAACTGTCATTGATTTTCTATTTGACATATACACATCATCGCTATTGATCCGCCTGAGTAGTGCCGATCTAATCAGGCATTGGGAAAATCCTCCGAGGTTCCCATCTCCTTTGCCAGGCGTTGCTGGTCCTCTATAGTCATTTTCTGGAGGTGGGCGCGGACTGTTGCCACTGAGTCTTCCTCTATGTCCCTCATCTCTTGGTCCTCATCAAAATCGATGAGGTTGGCTTGGTTCTTGCCATTCCATTTCGCGTTCTGGAAGGCTTGCTTGGATTTACTGGGGCAGTTCCTTGCAAAGTGTCCCACAATACCGCAGTTGAAACAGGCATTGGCGTCGCTGAAGCCTGCCACGTTACTTTGGTTCCTTTGTCCCTGTCGCCAGTTTCCTCCTCTGCCCCTTCCTCTCCAGTTAGTGGGGGCGCGCCCTCTGCTGAGGTCCATGGGAACCGGGGTGTTTCTCATGGAGTACGGGGCGTTCGAGGAGTTATATTGGGGTTGTGGCGGGGGTCTCCATTGACTGTTAAACCCTCCGCCTTGGGTTTGCCTTGGTGCCGGGAAGCCAGTTCTAAATGCTCCTCCTGTTGATAGTTGCTTTCTTATGCCGTCCATGAGGGACTGTGACTGGCAAAGGGATTTAACCCTTTCTTTTGCTTCTTCATACGTGAGAGGGGTTGGTGGTGATAGTGTTTTGTCCAAGAGGTGCAGCGGTAATCCTCTGAGGAACATGTTGTAGGTTTCGTGGTTGCCTACTGTATATTGCGCCTTTCTAAGAAGGCTTTCGAATCGAGAGATATATTCGTCAAACTTGTAGTCTCTGAGCTTGCAGCTGAGTAAGTCATTTCTGGCCTTTTGGGACGCTTGGGAGTCTTGGAACTGTTCTTTGAACTCGTCTAAGAACTGGTTCCATAGGTCAGGGATGTTATCTCCTGGCATGTTTAGGCCGTCCAGCCATGTGCCCATGTCTCTAGTCCATTGGGCTACTTCTTCGCCTTTGATAAGTGTAAGGGTGAAGGCGACCTTTTTGAATGGGGAGTTGTATCCGGCTACCCTATGGTTGACTCGCAGGTATGCCTTGACTTCTTCTATGAAATTGTCCGCCTTGGATCGATCTCCATTGAACACCTGTGGTAGTTGTCCCATGGCCTTGACATCTGGTGCCAGTGGGATCGGTTGTTGAGGAGCTGCAGCTTGCCCTGGGCCACCTGGTCCTCCAGGTCCTCTTGGGTCGCCTGGGCCCCCTCCTGGGGTTCCTCCAGGGGGTCCTTTCCTCAAGGCCTGGCGCATACCCTGCCTTATATGCTCTTCGGTAGTTAGGTTTGTCTGTGCTGGTTGGGTGGATGCAGCGGTTGCCGCATGAGTAGCAGTTTGAGTCTGGGTGGTTGTTGACATGATTTGAACGATGTTAGGCAGCGGGTTTCCTTCTGGTAGGGGTCCTAAGGGAATTTCTGGGGCCAGGTGGAAGGTGCGGATTGGGGTGTACGCGAGTGCTGGAGTGTTATGCTCAGATATGGTGGGGCTAGTTTTTAGTGCCTCTTCGATTGGTGCAAGTCTGATTCGCTTGTCTAGTTCTTCGTCTCCTTCTTCTTCTGATGAAGGAGCGTCGTCTGGTAGGTCTTCGAGATCGTAGTTGCTAAGCCTCTTGTAGTGTCTCCCTAGCTCGTACCGCTCTTGTTGGTCGTTCCAATCGACCTGGTACCACCCTCCTTTATAATGGCAAACTTGTGGGGAGTTCTCTTTGACCTTCAAGTCTTGGTCTAATAGCACCAAGATGGGGTGTTCTGCACCGTTGCGCGGATGGGAGATATCGATTTCTCGTACTTGTGAGTTTGGTTGTCCGGTTGTGGCTTCTCTCCAGTGGACGATAGTTCCTTCTCTGTTGGAACTGCTAGCCGTTTTGTAAAGAAGTTGAGTCTAATGTCACCGCCAAGGGTTTGACAGCAACAAAAGACTAAAGCTAAGTCTCTGCTGTGACTTAGAAGACAGATAGAGTAGTCTGGGTTCCCGCTTGCAGTGCTTCGACACTGTAGCCACCCCTTAGAGTAAAAAGAGAATGAAGAGTAAAGCCACTGGGATTGACAGGAGACTCAACTTGCCGGTACAAGGTAGCTATGAGCCTCTACTTATAGAGCAGGGGATCCTAGGATCCCGAAGGGGTAACAATACTCAGTATAGTAGGGAGAAACTAAGATGCAGGTTGGGAACAATGGGAGTACCTAGAAGAGAACAATGGGTGTGTCAGCGGTCGATACCGTGACCTCAGTAAAGGCTAAAGCAACAAGTCGAACGCTTGCAAGTCCCACTTGCGAGGAAAGGTAAACAAGCCACGAATCTCCCCCTGGGGTGACTAGGTCACAAACGCTGTATTCTCCTAGACAAGGAGGCGTACAGGGCGGACAGGAGACTCGACTTAGAGAGTCTCTAGCCCAGCGCCTAATGTGCTTATATACCTCGGCCTTAAGGGCCGGTAGTCCGAACTATGGTACAACAATGCGACAGTAGTAAGCGTACAGCAATCAGGAACAGAAGAGAGAACAATCAGTAAGTGACTAGACTGCTCACGAAGCAGAAGTCCTAATCCAGCGCACTGACTAAAGCGCTGAGAGATACTAAAAGAGCTTCCAAAGCTCTTACTCATCGCCCATGACTAACCGTTAGTCATGCACAGTCATCCTGCTTACTCCAGGGCTCTGTCTTCATCATCCTGCTCCTAGGACATCCTAGAAGCCATAGTCCATGCGGTATCGCGTGCGCCAGACCGTGACCGCATAGCCGGTCCGCGCGTGCCGAATCCTAGAGAGAACGTCCATCATCTATACTTACCGAATCCTCAACCCCTCGTCTGCCCTTTGGAGCTTCACCAAGCTCCTTCCTTGGGCTCTAACCTCGACTCTTGATGTCCTCGCGGTTCACGCAGCCCAGTGGCTAGCCACGCCGTGACATCACCCTCCTCCTAGATGGAAACCGCACCGCGGTTGAGAGCGTCTGCGAGGGACGCGGCGCGCTGCTCCAGGCTCTTGAGGTGATCGTTCTGTTCCATGATTTCCCCGGCCACGGTGTCGAGGGCACTGAAGTGCACACTGCTACAGTAGACTGCTTCGACGGGGCCGCACAGAGTGGGGTAGAGGTGCGGGATTCCCTTGCGTGCGACAATACACTCGCAACCGTGCACGCAAATGCGCCAGGGGTCGAAGTCGCTGTCGATGTTGCGCTGTTCGTGGAATTCTTTGACGATCTGTTGCTGCAGATCGGAGCGGCGCTGGCGGCGGTTGGAGCAGTAGGGGTGACTAGTGGCGGTGGAGGTGAAGGGGCTCGCTGGTTTGAATTGGGGCATGACTTAGCTAATGGAACTTTAGAAACGTTGATGGTAGCGACAGTATTGCTCGTGACAGAAGTAAGGGTGTTGGAGGGCGTGAGCGTGGGTGATATGGGGCCTGCAACGATGGGAGAGGGGACGCGTGAGGTCTTTGCTCGGGCAGGAGCAAGGTTCGAATTCGTGGAACTTGTGAGACGTGTAGGGGGCTGAGCGAAGGAGAGACTGGAGGGAAGATTTCTCGGGAGGAGACATAGGGACTCAGCTGGTTGCCCTCCTTTTACGTTTCCTCTCATGTCTGCGTGGCAGGCTCCCTTCGTCCAGTGTGTGTATCGTTTTGTAGGGCATGCAGTACTGCCGATGCCCGTGAACTTGCTCGAGGTTTCCCCAGACACAACAGATGCCCCACGGGCAGATGTTCCGTGGGTCCCAGTAGTGACCCGCGCCATCGACTCTGCGTCGCCAGAACTCATCAATGAACGTCGGGGATGACATAAGAACTTAGCAATGGCGATACGCATGCGCGTTGGTGGACGAGGTCGGGTGTCAGAGTTCTTTAGGGGGTATTTGCGATGATATGCCTTCACTAAGGCATCGGCAAAGACCTGGTCAGCTGGTTCCCACGTATCGTCAGCCGCTGAGTAACCCTTCCAGCGGATAAGGTATTGGAGCTTCTTCTGCCGTCCATGGAAGCGATGACTGATGACCTGCTCCACTTCATACTCCTCTTGATCCTCGACCATCTCCGGTGGCGGCCGTTGATAGTTCGCTCCATGCTCCGACGTTTCCTTGTAAGGCATCAGTAAAGAGGCATGGAATACCGGGTGAATGGTCCACGCGGCAGGCAGCTCAAGTTTGTAGGCAATCGGGGAGATTTGTTTGAGGATTCTAAAGGGGCCATGTCGCTTAGGGGCGAGCTTGGCCGACTGGTATGGGAGCGTGAGGAATTTAGCTTCAAGCCAGACCTGTTCTCCCTCTGTGTACTGTGCCGGGGGCGTTGTCCGTGCTGTTTGGTTGAGGGCTTGCACCGCTGCACTCCTATGCTCCTTGAGGAGCATCTGTCTGTCTTCTGCCGTCGCATTGTTTGTTTCTGGGATGATAGCTTCTGCTGCCGTCGGCGTATATCCTAGTAACACATCGTGGGGACTCAGCTTCGTGGTGGCATTTGGCCACCTATTGTGCACGAAGGATGCGATGGGGAGCCATTCATCCCAATCGTCCTGTCGTGCCGTCGTGTAGAGGCGCAAGTACTGTTCTACCCACTGATTCTTGCGTTCGGAGAGTCCATCTGTCTGTGGATGGAAGGCTGTGCTGATGTTTCGATCGATTTTCAACTTGGTGGTGAGGGCGGTGGCGAAGTGTGATGTAAAGCGTGGGTCTCTGTCTGAGATCATCCTTGAGGGTACTCTGAACCAAGGGAAGATGTGCTGAAGGTATAACTTAGCTATGCCTTCTCCGGTGATCGTCATATTGCAAGGGATAAACAGTGCTGCCCGCGAGCATCCTTGGTCAACTATTGTCAGTATCGCATCCTTGCCGTTGGACACGGGAAGTTGTGTGATTAGATCCATGGCGATGGTATTGAAGGGGCGTTCACTGGGATCCCCTGGGATGCGATAGAGGGGCACCTTCGTTTTCGAAGTGCGTATCTTGTTTTGCTGGCATGCTGCACATCCCTTGATGTAGCGTTCGATCCATGCGTTCATACCTGGCCACCAATAGTGCTGGGAGACTAAAGCGATTGTGTTATCCCTTCCTGGGTGTCCTGCCGTTGGTGAGTCGTGATATTGAGCTAGAATATCACGTCTTAGCTGTGTATCTGTGGGCACCGCCCATTTATTGTCCTTGACGTATCCTTCCGGTATCTTCCTTATCCCTTTCGTGTCGCACCATTCTTCCATCTCGCTGTGCTTCTTTTCCTGTGCTTCTATGACTTGACTTTGAATCCCTCGTGACGTGGCGATCGTAGTTTTGATAAACAGTTCAGGGGGAATGAGTGTGACGGCTTCATTGTCGTGCTCCCCTTTGTCTACTCCTGGTGGTCTTGACAACATATCCGGTGCTGTATGGATTTTGCCAGGGACACACCGCGCGACGCGTCTGTTGACCTTCCTTGGCATCTTCCAATGCAGGAGGTTAGCGTGATCAGTGAGGATGGTGACGGGAAGCTCCGTAGCTGCAAGGTGCGCTCTGTACTTCATGAGCGGCATATAGACCCCTAAGAACTCTCTTTCATAGATGTCGTAATTGCGTTGGGTTGGTGTGAAGGTGGCCGAGTAGTATGCGACAGGGCAGAGCATTGGGTTTTGGGTGCGAGGGTTAATTTCTCCCTCCTGCGAGAGTACGGCTCCCACGCCGTATGCTGAGGCATCCGTGGCAAGGAAGAAGGCTTTGGTGTAGTCCAGTTGTCGTAGGATGGGGCGGCTGCACATGAGTGTTTTGAGGCATTCAAAGGCTTTCTGGCATTCTTCTGTCCATTTGAAAGTTGCACTCTTCTTCGTCAGTTGTATGAGTGGGCGTGCAATGTTAGAGTAGTTTTGGACGAAGTATCTATAAAAGCCAGTGAAGCCTAGAAAAGCGCGCACATCAGTGATGTTCTGTGGCGGTTGCCAGTCCGCGATGCCCTTCAGTTTAGCTGGGTCCATCTGTACCGTGCCGTTCTCTAGTACAACTCCCAGAAATTCGATTTTGCGTTGCTCAAAGGCGCACTTTTCTGGTTTGAGGTACAAGTCGTGTTGTTGCAGTTTCTCCAATACACGATGGACGCATTCCTCGTGGAACTTTGGGTTGTCCCTGGTGGCGATCAGTATGTCGTCCATGTAGACGACTAGCCATCCTTCTGCCACTTCCTGGGCAAATATTGCGTTCATCATAGTTTGGAACATCGCTGGCGAGTTTGTCAGTCCGAAGAACATCACGGTGGGTTCAAACAGCCCTTGATTAGTGATGAACGCAGCTTTCCATTCATCTCCTTGCTTGATGCGAACGTTATTATACCCCCAGCGTATATCGAACTTCGTGAAGAGTTTTGCACCTTGCACCTTCGCTATAAGTTCAGGGATGAGTGGCAATGGATATCGGTTCTTGATGGTCCACTCATTAAGGCGTTGGTAGCCTTGTACTGGTCGTAGTTTTCCGTCCTTCTTTTTGATGAAGAAAAAGGGTGCCGCATAAGGACTTTTCGATGGACGGATGTACCCCTTCGCCTGTTGCTCCTTTACAAAGTCAAGGAGTGCTTTCTGTTCGTCTTGAGTGAGTTGGTATATCTTCCCTGGGATCGTTGCAGGGGCATTGGGCTTTAACTCGATTGCATGGTCCCAGATCCTAGTATCTGGGAAGCGTTGCGCTGCTTCTTCACTGAAGACACGGGAGTGACGTTTGTACTTATCTGGTACTTCCTTACTCCCTTTCTGTGATCCGGCTTGCTCGGCAAGCTTCGATGCCAGCGTTTGCTTCTTGTTCGTGACTGGGCTCTCTTCTGACATCTGGACTTTTGCGATGTATAACGAGCCATTCGATGGCATGTATGGGTGGCGCACAGCTCGTCTTCCTGCTGGGGTAGTGTTGCATACACCAATTTGCATCTTCTCCTTGCCCGGTGCACAAAGAATGAGGGGTAGTTGTTCGGCATCGATCCATCCTCGTGCCCAGTCGATATTTGGTTGCGTCGCAGCGAACCAAGGGTACCCCAGTATCATCTTTTGGTCGCCTAAATTGGTGAGGAAGGAACATAGCTTTGTTCTCTGCTGTCCTGTTTGCATCTCTAGATCTGTGTAGTGACTGATGCTCCCGTTCTTGTTCAGTGTGCCGTCGACGTTATATACCGGTCGTGGTTCTTTTAGTTGCTTGGTTGGGAGTTTCAATTGTTGTGCGTAGTCCTCATGGATGAAATTTTCCGTTGCACCTGAGTCCAAGAGTGTGATAGCTTCGTCTCTTTTATGTGAGAGGTGAATGAAGGTATGCAGCTGCATAGACTTTCGGATTGAGAGATAGATGCCTTCTTTATCACTTCTCTTTCTCCACGTGGATTGGATCATGGTATTGTATGGCGCCTGATGCGCCTTACACAAACGGGTCAATACCGCATCGCGGTCTTCAATTGTCAGGTCTTCCAACTGGTTACATAGATCATCGAGTGATGGGGTTGTCCCTACACTTGCGCTTGACCTTTCTCCTTGGAACTCCTGCGGCATCCCAAGCGTAGACTGACTCTCTTTTGAGGACGTTGTGTACGTACTATGGGTATCGTCAAACAGATATCCTTCCTCCTCCATCGGTTGTTCCTGCGATGGGGCCCTTTTCCTCTGCCATTGCTCGACTTTCTTCTGGCGTTTCCGCTCTTCCTTTGTAAGGATCTGCGGTAGGGCATCATTCTTTCGTGATGGGGTGAGCACGCTTTGAGTAGCTCCCCTCAGGTCGGTCCATAATGTGCCGTTCTTTTTGCACAGTTGTTGGAGGATTTTATTTGCCCCAACGATCCGGATGGCTCTGTCCTTGGCCGCTTCGTAGGTTTGAAACCTTGCAGGCATTCTTGCTTTTACACTCGGAGCGAGTCCTTTGATAAAGCGCTCCACACGCTCTATTCCCTTCAAGGGTCGTTTGCCAGTGTCATAGGCTTTCTCGAAGTCTATGATGTACTCATCTATGAAGGGCCACTTCATCTCTACTCTAACATCACTCTGCCATCGCCCTCTTGGTACGAATTGTTCGAAGAAGGCTTGCACAAAAGCTTCACCCACGCATGGGTCCTCACGGTCCTGCTTTTCCAGCCAGTCCAATTGCTGGTCGACCCATTCGTCTACAGCTCCACCTCTAATATAGGCGAGCGTAAGGGCAGCTCTCGAAACTGGAGAGGCCAATGCTGGTTCGTCGTCGTGAGCCATAAAGTATGCTGCACACTGATAGATGAAATTCTCAGCTTCGGAGGGCCTCCCCTCAAATATCTTCGGCATCTTTACCGCTACTTCTTTCTCTGGTAAGGTTTCCGTCTTTCGTTGCTGCTCTCTCTTCAGTTCTTCGGCCTCTTGCTTGAGGACTTCCTGTCGCATGTATTGCAGTACCATCGGTGGTAACATCGTGCCTTCCCAGTTTCTTGGGGAATCGTGGATGGATAAGAAGTCGAGTCTAATGTCACCGGTCGATACCGTGACCTCAGTAAAGGCTAAAGCAACAAGTCGAACGCTCGCAAGTCCCACTTGCGAGGAAAGGTAAACAAGCCACGAATCTCCCCCTGAGGTGACTAGGTCACAAACGCTGTATTCTCCTAGACAAGGAGGTGTACAGGGCAGACAGGAGACTCGACTTAGAGAGTCTCTAGCCCAGCGCCTAATGCGCTTATATACCTCGGCCTTAAGGGCCGGTAGTCCGAACTATGGTACAACAATGCGACAGTAGTAAGTGTACAGCAATCAGGAACAGAAGAGAGAACAATCAGTAAGCGACTAGACTGCTCACGAAGCAGAAGTCCTAATCCAGCGCACTGACTAAAGCGCTGAGAGATACTAAAAGAGCTTCCAAAGCTCTTACTCATCGCCCATGACTAACCGTTAGTCATGCACAGTCATCCTGCTTACTCCAGGGCTCTGTCTTCATCATCCTGCTCCTAGGACATCCTAGAAGCCATAGTCCATGCGGTATTGCGTGCGCCGGACCGTGACCGCATAGCCGGTCCGCGTGTGCCGAATCCTAGAGAGAACGTCCATCATCTATACTTACTGAATCCTCAACCCCTCGTCTGCCCTTTGGAGCTTCACCAAGCTCCTTCCTTGGGCTCTAACCTCGACTCTTGATGTCCTCGCGGTTCACGCAGCCCAGTGGCTAGCCGTGCCGTGACAGGGTGCATCTAAAAGGAGTTGACAGTGGGTCATAAGGACCCAAGAAGCATGTGATCCCAGTGAACAATAAGGGATCCCACAGGAATGGGGTGCACACCAAAATTTATAGTACAGTGCCTCAGGCGCACACAAACACAAACGGTCTAAACAGACTCCTGGCTGGTTCCACAACTTACAGGAGCGCAAGCAGTTGAATGCTTACCCCAGGCCGGTTACAGCTACTGTACCCTTTCCATCGCACCTTGTACTGTCGTTCCTTTTTACATCCAAAGAGTCGTGTATCTAAAACTTGCTCCACCTCCCATTCTTCTTCTCCTTCGATCAGGTCTGGAGGAGGTTCTGTGAAATTGGGTCCATGCTCTTCCATCTCCTTATATGGTGATAGTAAACTTGCATGAAACATGTTGTGGATCTTCCAATTTTTTGGGAGGTCAAGTCAATATGCTACGTGTGAGATTATGTCCGTGATGATAAACGGTCCTTGTCTTTTCGCTCACAGTTTGACAGAAGGGTGACTGGTCTTCCAATTTTTCCAGTCCAACCAGACCTTCTCTCCGATAGAGTAAGCACGGAACTTCGTAAGTCTGGTCATTCGTTCTTGGGCAAGTTTGATATTCTGCTGGACTTTCTGTTGCGTGAGAAAGACATGTTGCAACCTCATTTGTTGATTGGGGAATCTAGAAATTGGGGTTCGCTGATGAATGGAAGGCATAAAGCCCATCAGAGCTTCGAACGGGGCGACACGCGTGGTAGAAGAAGCTCGTGAATTGATGGCATACTGGGCTATTGGGAGTAACTTTGCCCAGTCATTTTGCTGCTCTCCACAGAAAATTCGGAGAAAGGTTTCCAACGTCTGGTTTGTTCTCTCCGATTGTCCATCAGTCTGTGGGTGGTAAGCTGTACTCGTGTTTCTTCTGATATTGAATGAGGCACAGAGTGCTTTGAAGAATTCTGATGTGAGGCATGGGTCTCGATCCGAAATGAGTTTCTGGGGAACGCCGAAATGAACCACCACATGTCGGACATATAATTCTACCATGTCCTGGGCAGAAGCCGATTCGTTACAGGTGATGAAGATGACAGCCTTTGAACAATCGTGGTCTGTGACAGTAAGAATTGAGTCATAAGAGTCTGATTGCGGGAGCTTCGTGATCCAGTCTACTGTCACAGTTTGAAATGGTAATGCACCGGGCTCTACCGAGATCGGGAAAATAGGCGGGCGGTTTGGGTGTGTGTCAGACTTGTTCATCTGGCACGTTGCACATCCTTTGACATAAGACTGTACAAAATTGGCCATTTGGGGCCACCAGTAATCTTGCTCAAGATGAGCGAGAGTTGATGCAGCACCAGGATGTCCCGCACTGATGTTATCATGATAGGTCTGTAGAAGGGAACGTCGGAGTCCCAGGTCTTCCGGCATGACTATCTGTTCCCCTCGTACCCAGACACCATCTTTCTGCTCTATCCCAGGAAGGTTGGAAAGGGTTGGGGAGGATGCCGCTTGCTCATTTAGAACCTTCTGATGGAAGTCAAGGGTCGTAATGTCACCGCCAAAGGTTTGGCCGCAACAATAGACCAAGTCGATAGTTGCCTAGTAGTTCCTCTGTGGTTGAGCTAAGTCTCACAGCGACTTAGGCGACTGATAGAGTAGGAGTTACCGCTTGCTGCACTACAATGCAGTAGCCACTCCTTTGAGGGAAAGGGGAAGGGGAAAGGGGAACGATATGAATTGAGACAGGAGACTCAACTTGCCGTCTTAAGGACGTCAAGGAGTCCTACTTATACTACAAGACAAGTACTAATAATAACTATGCCAGCGCATTGCTCCACTATGACTAGGTATCCTAAGAATAGCTACTCCACAGTGAGTCATGATCCGGTACAGTAATAGAACACTCCACAATGACTCTTATATCATACAATAATAGCACAACTCCACAGTGACTCACCGTTCCACAATGACTCGTCGACTTCCTCATATGGCCGGTTCTAGAACTTACAGGAGTGTGGTGCACAGCACCACTCCAGGCCAGTTGCACGTAAGATGGTGTGCGAATAGGACATCTGGTAACGCTGTAACATCCTTGTCTCCTTGTCCATTGTCATAATCTGGTCATCTTGACAAAGCATCTGCCTTATTTTGTTTTCCTGGTCGATGTACTAGTTCCAGGTCATAGTCTGCCATCGTGGCAATATAGCGGGCGACACGTCGATTGACCTTCTGGGGGTGTCAGTAGTAGGCTAGATTAGCATGGTCAAAAAAGGCTTTGACTTTGTGCTTTGCCCCCATCAAGAAATGTCGCTAATGAGTGAGGTCAAAGATAAGCCCTAAAAACTCTCTATCCCACACATGGTAATTTTGTTCAGCGTCATTGAGAGAGCAAGATGCATATCCAATGGCCCTGCATTTCCCTTGGTCATCATTCTGGAACAAGACCACACCAACTGCGAAATCGGAGGCATCAGTTTCAAGTTTGAAAGGTCGTTCCGGGTCAGGTGTGGTGAGGGAAGGATCATCGACAATAGCGCTGATAAGGTCATCCAATGCTTGTCGACACTGCGGCGTCCATTCAAAGGCATTTTCTTTCTTCAACAAGTTGTTAATAGGTCGAGCAATATGAGCAAAGTCATGGATGAACAGTCTTTGGTAGTTGAGTATGCCCATGGTCTGTCGTACTTCACGGACGTTCTTCAAATCTCTTGGCCAATCGCTGAGGCCTGAGATTTTACTGGGATCGATTCTTAACTGCCCTTCTTTGACACGGAAGCCTAAGAATTCAATTTCTGGTTGTTCAAACTCGCACTTAGAAGGTTTCAGGAAATAATGATGTTTTTCGAGGAGGTCGAGTAGTTTGTGGACGATCTGTTGGTGTAACCACCGTTCTGCTGGCGAGTTGCCTGTGGCGACTACACAATCGTCCAGGTAATTCACAAATTGACTGGGGAACTTGTCTTTTATGGGTCGGAGGTCGTGGTTCATGGCACGTTGAAATACAGGCGGTGCATTGCTAAAGCCAAAACCCATTACTTGTGGAATATGTGTCCCAAGGGGTGTCTTGAATGTGGCCTTCCATGCGTCTTCAGGCTGTACTCGGATATTGTTGTATCCTGACCGCAGGTCAAATTTTGTGAACAACGTTTTTTCTCTTAGTTTGTCCAATTCCCGTCGTAAGTCGGGCAAGGGGTAGTCGTCCTTGATTGTTACTGTGTTGAGTTTTCGATAGTCAATGATCATTATGAGCTCCTTCATGTCCTTCTTCGGGATAAAAAAGACTGGCACGGTATAGGGCGATGATCCATCTTTAAGGTATCCTTTTGCCCTATCTTTACTCAGATTGTCGCGCAAGGTCTCCAGCTCTTGTTGGTTTAGTGGGTACACTTTGCACATTAACTCGGACGGGGCATCTGGTTTCAGTTGTATTGTAAAGTTTTCCTCACAAAGAGGAGGAAGTGCTTGGGCAGCGCTTTCAGAGAAAACGTGCGCTTGTCATTTATATTCACTGGGTACATCGGCTTCTGTCATTGTCTGTTTGTCTTTATTTGTGGTGGCTGCCCATTGTTGAGCGAACATGGCCTTGTGGATCCATATTTCTTCTCCTTCTGTGGGTCACCCACAAGTTTTCAACGCCAGTGCCTGCAGTGCCCGAGCTTCTTCAAAACGATTTCCTGTAGCATCAAGGCTAATTTTCTGGGTTCCATCAAGAGTTCTGGTTTCCCAGTCGATCATGGGATTGAATGTGCACAGGAAGGTGAAGCTGAGAAGGGCGCAATCGGTGCCCACATCAGTGATATAGAATCTTTGATTCTTGGTGCGTTTTCCTAGAGTTATTTGCGTGTTGAAATATTGAGTAATCGTTCCAGCTTTGTTTTCAGTTCCATCGACATTCACAATTCGTCACAGAATAACGAGGTCACGTGGACATATACCCAGTCGCCTTGCCATTCCAGGGTGCATGCAATTGTCGGTAGCACCACTGTCAATAAGAATTTGTCCAGCCTTATTCGCACCGCTTGATAGGTCAAGAAGAATAGATTGTGAATCTATGGAGTGTAAGTATACAGTGCGAGAATTTGCCTTAGCCATGGCTGTGAGGCTTCGGCACATCAAAAACCCAATTCTTGGCCAACCTCCTTCATAGTTCTTTCAACAAGTCGGGTATAAAACTTGTCGGAGTCTTTGGACTTCATTTGGGCGATGCGCGCAAGTAGGTCCTCCACCTCATCCTTGTTTACTTCTTCTTTGACTCCTTCTATAGTGGCTTCTCGGACAGCTTTGGGTGGTGGGCTTGTAGCGGCGTGCGGTGCGGCAGATTGGATGACATTTGGTTGGTTTCTGAGGGGGCATGCTTGACGCATGTGGCCCTGTTTCTTACAGCAGAAACAGCGGCCTTCGCGTTTCAGTTGCTCTCGTTCTTTATCGGTAAGTGGTTTTATCTGGACAGCATTGACCTGCATGGCATCGTCGTCTTCCTGTTTCTTTTTGTTTTGGTGTTGATTGTTCTTTTTGGCATTTTTGAACAGGAACTTCATCTTCGCGTCGCACACGGGCATGTTCCAATTGCCACACCCAGATAAGACTTCATTCTGGTAAGCGGTGCGTCGGGCTTCGCGTCGTGCGGCAGCCTGCCATTCCTCGAGGGACTTGGGCCATATGTTGTGATTTAGGATCCTTTGGAGGAGGGACTTCTGCAGTCCTTCTTTAAATGTTTCGACGATCGCGTCATCAGCGTGGTTCCAACGGAGCTTGTTAAGTAGTTTGTCGAACTTGGTGATGTATTGGTCAATTTCTCCCATGGATTTTTGACCTAGTCTGTTGATTTCCTGCAAGGCCTTCTCCTTCGCTGCGGCATCGGAAAACTGCGTAAGGAAGTCGCGATGGAAATCAAGCCAAATATCTTCATCGTCACGTCGATATACTCCATTCTGGACGTCCTCCTGAAGCTGATGGGGCTTCTTAGCTTTCCAAGCTTCGACATCAGGTCCTTGGATAAACATCATGAGGAGAGAGGTACGTTGATATGGATTTGCAACATTTGCATTATTATCATTGCACATCCACAGGTTAGTGAAGTCACTCAGAAACCTGGCGGCTTTAGTCCTATCTCAGTTAAACAGCTCTGGCTTCTGTCCAATAAGACTTCCATTCACGAGATCACGAGCAGGAAGAGGGGCAGCGGCATGTGGCTGATGGGGTTGAGCTTGCGCTGGCTGAACGAAACCATACTGGGTAAGCACTTGTGCAATGGCGTGCTCTAACTGGGGATTGATTCCTCTCTGCTGATTTATCCAGTCATTCTGCTGACGGTGTCGCTCCCTTTCCTGTTCTTCAGCGGCTCCTGGCATTATAATATGGACGGGTCGTGTGGGTTGCTGATCCTGCATGGGGACTGCCGCGTCTGGCACCGGCAAAGGGGGAGCATTTGGCGTTGGGGCTGTAGGAGTGGTTGTCACTGTGGAACTAACATACAGTGGGTGACGTATGTCATCACGGTCAAGTAACCTCTCGGCAGTGGTGAAGTATGTGTTAGCGTTCTCATCCCAGGCAATCAGATACCAGTCATCGTTGAGACGTTCCATGGGGAAGTTCAGTGTCTCGCTATCAGTGAAATAAGTCGGCCCTGCATTGGGCATAGTAGGGAAACATTGGCCCCATTGGGCACGACCCTTTAGTCCGTGCAGGAGATCATCAGTGCGGCACGGTTCAACTGGAGTAGGCTCCTTTGGCAGCAATGCCAGTTGGAATACGAATGTAGGACATAGACATATTGGAGCAAAAGACAGCCTGTAGAAGATAAGCTTGAGTTGTGTAACAGCCGTGTACCATTCCACACATTAGCGTCAAGAGTCTGTAAAGGCTGAATCAGCAGGTTCAAGGGTTCAGTTTTCAGAGGTAGAGGGTTGTATGTCGAGTACAACACAACTATGAGAGAGGAGTACAGAGTCGAAGAACTAAGTTGTGCTGGTCACTGGGGTTCCAAGCAGACAACTTAGGGAGTTCCAAAGTTCTCGAGTGAAACATGAAATGCGATTCAACTCAAGCTTAGGGCTTGAGTGCTTCGACTTCCTCGCTATAAATACACAACTGTACTACCAGAACTTTTGAGAATCTTGGAGAAGAATACTACGTCAGTACTATCTGGAGTACCTATGACGTGTAAAAGAATCTGCTAGACTATTCTACATGGCACTAGGCGATCTTGTCAAGCGTGGCTCATAGGGAGTCCGCACTCTTTGTGACGTCATGTCACAGTGCTGTCACGAGTCACGTAAAGCATCCTAACGGTATCATGCCCCCTACACCACCCACCAATTCCACGAATTCCAACCGTGTTCTTGTGCCCACAAAGTGCTCTCTTGCCCCCTCACCCATCGCTGCAGACCCCATTACACTCACTCACATGCCCTCGAACATTGGTCCTTCTGTAAGGAACGATACTGCTGGTACCACAACTAGGCTATGTCTACTGAGCTCCTTGATGGATCCTCCTCGTTGCTCCAGCTGTCTCCATCCCCCACCTGTGTTAACTCCCCTGCGACAGCCAACACCACACTCCCAGACCATCTCTCGTCCTCTGAGGAGGAGTACCCGCCTGGTGACAGACCGATCCCCATCCCAGGAACCATTGTTGTCATGGCGCAGCTAGCCACCGGGCTACGTGAACTGCGGGGACATCAGGAGTCGAGGTTAGAGCCCAATGAAGGGGCTGGTGAGCTTCCAGAGGGCAAGACGAGGCATTGAGATTCAGTAAGTATAGATGATGGACGTTCACTCTAGGATTCGGCACGCATGGACTGGCTATGCGGTCACGGTCCGGCACACGCGATACCGCAGGGACTATGGCTTCTAGGATGCCCTAGGAGCAGGATGATGAAGACAGAGCCCTGGAGTAAGCAGGATGACTGTGCATGACTAACGGTTGGTCAGAGGCGATGAGTAAGAGCTTTGGAAGCTCTTTAGTATCTCTCAGCATCAGTCAGCGCTTTAGTCAGTGCGCTGGATTAGGACTTCTGCTTTGTGAGCAGTCTAGTCGCTTACTGATTGTTCTCCCTTGTTGTTCCTGATTACTGTACACTTACTACTGTCGTATTACTGTACCATAGTTCGGACTACCGGCCCATATGGCTGAGGGTGTATAAGCGCATTAGGCACTGGGCTAGAGACTCTCTAAGTCGAGTCTCCTGTCCGTCCTGTATGCCTCCTTGTCTAGGAGAATACAGCATTTGTGGCCTAGTCACCCCAGGGGGAGATTCGTGGCTTGGTTACCTTTCCTCGCAAGTGGGACTTGGGAGTGCTGCACTTGCTACTTCAGACTTTACCGAGGTCACTGTTTCGACCGGTGACAATTGTCCCCTGGCTCCATGCGAGCCATCGTTGAAGCAAACCCCATGCTCACCACTGTCCAGCTTCGGGCCATGGTCTGAGGCCTCATTAACACTATTGTCGTCAGGCAGCAATCCCATGATGCTCATGTCCGCACCCTCCAAACCCTCCACCAGCAGAAAGAAGAACTCCTCACCACCCAGCTCGATGACACCATTGAGGCACTCCACAAGGACGATTCCATCGCCCAATGCCCCGAGGGATATATCGAGAATACAGGGTGGATTCCTACCTTCCACATCCCCTGCAAAGATGGCAGCAAGCACTTTGCCTGCTTCATCAAACAGCTTCCAGACAGGCGAGTTGCTGGACTCCATGCTCTCTCCATGGACCCCTCCACAGCCCACATCATTGACCTCTATGCCACTCCAAACTATTTCGGAGACAAGCTGCTGGAGCCCCTCCCTAGCTGGTTTAGGAGAAAGCTGTGGGGTACCCCCAAAGATTACGCAGTTCTGGAGCAAGCTATTGCCGATCTGGATGATTGGGAAGCCTCAGCAGAAGTTAGAAGGTATAGAAGGCATGACAAAGAAACTGAGCAACTTAAGGGCAAGATCTGTGCCCTCAAAGGTGAGCTCCAGGCAGCCCAGAGTGCCCGTGCACTCTGCAAAGAACGCCTTGTCGCGGCCCACATCGCTGACAAGGTCAAGCACCTGGAGGCATATCAACACACCCCACAGCTTGGGAGACAAGGTGGAAGGAGGCGCGTGGCGCTGAACACTGGATCAGGATGTGGACATCCATACTAGTGGAGGGGTGATACAACTGGCCTGGAGTGGTGCTGTGCACCGCACTCCTGTAAGCTCTGGAACCGGCCAAAGTGAAGAAGTTGACAAGTCATTGTGGAGTGTGTTCTATTACTGTACCAGATCATGACTCACTGTGGAGTAGTTATTCTTAGGATACCTAGTCATAGTGGAGTAATGTGCTGGCATAGTTATTCTTAGTACTTGTCTTGTAGTATAAGTAAGGACTCCTTGACGTTCCTAAGATGGCAAGTTGAGTCTCCTGTCTCAATTCATATTGTTCCCCTTTTTCCTCAAAGGAGTGGCTACTGCATTGAAGTGCAGCAAGCGGTAACTCCTACTCTATCAGTCTTCTAAGTTGCTGTGAGACTTAGCTAACTACTTGAAGAACCTCTGGGCAAACTATTGACTTGGTCTATTGTTGCGGCCAAAACCTTGGCGGTGGCACCACTAGAGGTCTTCACAGGAGACTGCCACAACAGTGACAAATTCCTGAGAGAATTTAAACTGTACAAAATACTCAATGAAATGAACAAATCAATGGCACAGCCATATATGCGAGTTGCACTTGCTCTATACTATATCAGAGGACCCCTAGTTAATGATTGGGTCTATGAATATATTGACAAACTACAAGATCAAGTGCAGAACCAGGGAACTCCAGTAGACAACGAAGTCCTTTGGGCACAATTCAAAACGGCATTTACAGATGCCTATACCAACCTCCACAAGGTCACTAAAGCAACCACAGAACTACAGAACCTGAAGATGAAAGAATGAGACCTCGATGGATACATTGCCAAGTTCAAAACCCTATCAAAGAAATCAGGATATGAACAGAATGCACCAGCCACAATCCAGATGTTCCTCAGAGGTCTAACACCAGGGTTAGGACGAAGAATCATATGATTTCACTCCTCTGCGACAACCTTTGATAACTTTGTTGCAGAAGCACAAGATGAGAGCAAGTCAATGGAAAGGGAGCAGCTAATCTTCAGAGAAGGGAAATGGCCCCAATTCTGAACCCAACTCCTCACCACCACACCAAAGCCACGCTTTATACCAAGACATCAAACCTACAGACCACGACCCACTAATGGAACACCCATGCAAGTTGATAGGGTCACCACTAAAGAAGAAGAGGAACAACACAAGAAGACAGGAAAGTGCTTCTACTGCAGTCAACAAGGACATGTTTTCCAAAACCATCCTAAGAGAAAAGAGAACCCAGGACTGCCCAAGAAGCCTTCCTACATCAAGTATACACAGGCCGAAGAAGATAGTCAAGATGAACCGGAAGGAGAACAAGAACAAGATCCAGATGATAGAGAAAGAGACCTCGATGAATTTACAGGGTTGGTCAATAGGATGATCAACTTCAACAATGATGAACATCACCAATGGTACAAAGAAATGAAAGCCCGCAGAGCGGATTTTCTATAGGTTCGGTGGAATCAGCCATCCTCCAAACCACAGCTCAGCAAAAGATGCCATTCCCAAGAATCAAGTCCATACAAACCCAAATAGAAATGTGCACCTCAAGCACCCAGGCCAACGTACAAGCTCTAATAGACAGTGGAGCCACAGAGAATTTTATCAACCAGAACATAGTCGCAAGGTACAACCTCCCTAAGCAAAGACTCGTCACACCAAAGACCGCAAGAAATGTGGATGGAACCCTCATTAAACTAGGGAAAATCATTTACACTGTCCACCTCACTATCAGCCACAGAGGGATCTGAAAAGATATAACTTTCTATGTCGCAGACATAGGAAGAGATAGCATAATACTCGGATACCTAAAGCTCACTGATCCTGAGATTAACTGGAAGGCCGGAACAATCAAAGGAAAGGTAGTAGCAACTGCAGAATCCAAGAAAGCAACCACAAATCCATGCAAAGAAGACCACCACATCTACCCAGTTAGCAATAATAGAAGCCAACAAGAAAGAAGAGAAACCATGGCACCAATTAGTACCTAAGGAATACCACCTGTTCAAGAAGGTGTTCAGCAAAGAAGCCTCAACGAGACTACCTGAACCCCAACCTTGGGACCACACCATTGACCTCAAACCAGATGCACCAGCCTCTTTTGATTGCAAAATATATCCTTTATCCCCCAGAGAGCAAGAAGCGATGGAGGAATTCCTCAAGGAACACCAACAGAAGGGATATTTAACCCATCAAAATCACCCTATGCTTCCCCCTTCTTCTTCGTCAAAAAGAAGGATGGAAAACTACGACCTGTTCAAGACTACAGACAATTGAACGAATACACAGTACCTAACAATTACCCCCTCCCCCTCATAAGAGACCTAATACCTTGACTATCCAGCAAAACTCACTTTACAAAGTTCAATATCAAATGGGGGTACAACAATATCCTTATTCGCCATGAAGACCGCCACAAGGCTGCCTTTAAGACAAACAGAGGACTCTATGAACCCAAAGTAATGTACTTTGGGATGCGCAATGCCCCAGCCACCTTTCAAGCTATGATGGACAATATTTTCCGTGAACTACTGGCCATAGGAACTGGATTCATTTATATGGACGACATCCTAATTGCCACCAGTGGAACATGGGAAGAACACAAGAAAGAAGTCAATTGCATCCTAGCAATCCTTCTAAAGCATGACCTATACCTCAAACCAGAGAAATGCGAATTCCACAAAAATGAAGTGGAATACTTAGGAATGGTTGTAGGCCAAGGACGCATCAAGATGGGTCCAGTCAAAGTGAAAGCAATTACCGATTGGCCAACTCTGAAAATGGTCAAACAAATCAGAGCCTTCCTAGGCTTTGGGAACTTTTACAAAGACTTTATTCCACAATATTCAACGATAGCAAGGCCATTACATGAATTAACTAAGAAGAACAAACCATGGGAATGGGGACCAAAGCAAGATGATGCTTTCAAAACAGTCAAATTTGTGTTCACCTCCTACCCTATCCTCAGAACAGCAGATCAAACCAGACCTTTCATTCTAGACACGGATGCATCTGCGTTTGCACTTGGAGCCACCCTCACACAAGACTTCCCTGATGGAAGACACCCAGTGGCATTCTTCTCAAAGTCACTCACTCCACCAGAGCGAAACTACAATATCTATGACAGGGAACTACTAGCTATAGTAGCCACAACTAAGGCCTTCCGTCACTACCTCATGGGAGCCAAACACCCTACTCAGATACGCTCCAACCATAATAACCTGAAATATTTTAGATCAGCAAGGAAAATTACCCCCAGACAAGCCAGATGGGTAGCTCACCTTGCAGATTATGACTTTGTACTTCACCACATCCCAGGAAAACAAAACACAATTGCAGACCTCCTATCTAGGAGAGAAGACCTAGAAGAGGGGGTAAGAAACAATGACCATGTCACCATTTTACCCAACACCCTGTTTTCTCGAACAATTAACCTACCAAACGACAACAATAAGCAATGAGAAGTCCTCCAGAACATCCATGACTCACCAATTGGAGGACATCCTGGCATTTCAAACACCTTGAACCTTGTCAAAAGATAATACCATGGTCCAAGACTGAAGCCATTTGTCGAAAACTACATCAAAGGATGCGCCAAGTGTCAAGAAAGTAAACTAATAAAGATCAAGCGCACACCTTTACACCACTTTAATACGCCTGTGGAAGAAGGACCCTTCAAATATATATCAATGGACCTCATCACAGACCTACCAAAGTCACAAGGATATGACACAATCCTTACTATAGTCGACCAGGGATGCTCCAAGGCTGCCACATTCCTGCCTTGTAAGAAAACCATTGATAGAGAAGGCATAGCAGCACTATACCCCCACCATCTCTTCCCATGGTTTGGCACCCCTAAACAAATAATATCAGACAGAGACCCTCAATTTACCAGCAACTTTACACATACCTTGTGTAAAGCCCTTGGGACAAAACAAAACTTGAGTACCGCTTTTCACCCACAGACAGATGGACAAAGCGAACACATGAACCAATGGGTTGAGCAGTACTTAAGACAATTCACCAATGGATGCCAAGATGATTGGTCAAGATACCTCCTAATAGCAGAATTCGCGCATAACTTGTGGAAACATGAAACATCCGGGTTTACGCCACACCATCTAATCATGGGACTCAATCCATCAGCAATTTGGACAGAAGGGGATGAAACTGTTCCTGCAACCACTGCCCGTCTAGAAGAACTGGACAAAGCAAGAACAATAGCCCACCAATCGCTGCAAAGAAAGACCCAAATCACAAAACCAATTAGAACATTTGAAGTAGGCCAACAAGTGTGGCTTGATGCACGCGACATCAAAACCAAGGCCCCATCAAGAAAGATGGTGCCAAGATGCCTAGGCCCTTTTGCCATCAGTCAGAAGGTATCAGCAGTGGCGTACCACCTAGACCTTCCAAACCACATGCACATCCACAATGTGTTTCATGTGAACCTACTATCACCATATACAGAAACTGAAGAGTTTGGCATACCCTTCAAATGCCCAGCACCTGAAACAATAGAAGGCGAAGAAGAGTATGAAGTTGAAGAACTTATACCAGAAAGGTTACATGGGGACAAGCATCAGCGTCAATACCTGGTCAGGTGGAAAGGATACCTGTCACCACCAAGGTTTTGGCTGCAACAATAGACCAAGTTGATAGTTTGCCTAGAGGTTCTTCAAGTAGTTGAGCTAAGTCTCACAGCGACTTAGAAGACTGATAGAGTAGGAGTTACCACTTGCTGCACTTCAATGTAGTAGCCACTCCTTTGAGGAAAAAGGGGAACGATATGAACTGAGACAGGAGACTCAACTTGCCATCTTAGGGACGTCAAGGAGTCCTTACTTATACTACAAGACAAGTACTAAGAATAACTATGCCAGCGCATTACTCCACCATGACTAGGTATCCTAAGAATAACTACTCCACAGTGAGTCATGATCCGGTACAGTAATAGAACACTCCACAATGACTCTTATATCGTACAATAATAGCACAGCTCCACAGTGACCCACTGCTCTACAATGACTTGTTGATTTCCATATATGGCCGGTTCCAGAACTTACAGGAGCATGGTGCACAGCACCACCCCAGGCTGGTTGCATCACTCCTCCACTAGTATGGACGTCCATGTCCTGATCCAGTATTCAGCGCCACGCACTTCCTCCCACCTCATCTCCCAAGCTGTGGGGTGTGTCGATATGCCTCCAGGTGCTTGACCTTGTCAGCGATGCAGGCTGCGACAAGGCATTCTTTGCAGAGTGCATGGGCACTCTGGGCTGCCTGAAGCTCGCCTTCAAGGGCACAGATCTTGCCCTTGAGTTGCTCGGTTTCTTGGTCATGTCTTCTGTATCTTCTAACTTTTGCTGAGGCTTCCCAATCATCCAGATCGGCAATAGCTTGCTCCAGAACTGCGTAATCTTCAGGGGTGCCCCACAGCTTCCTCCTGAACCAGCTGGGGAGGGGCTCCAATGGCTTGTCTCCAAAATAGTTTAGAGTGGCATAGAGATCAATGATGTGGGCTGTGGAGGGGTCCATGGAGAGAGCATGGAGTCCGGCAACTCGCCCGTCCGGAAGCTGTTTGATGAAGCAGGCGAAGCGGTTACTGCCATCTTTGCAGGGGATGTGGAAGGTGGGAATCCACCCAGTGTTCTTGATATATCCTTTGGGACACTGGGCGATAGAGTCATCCTTGTGGAGTGCCTCAATGGCGTCATCGAGCTGGGTGGTGAGGAGTTCTTCTTTCTGTTGGTGGAGGGTTTGGAGGGTGCGGATGTGAGCATCATGGGATTGCTGCCTGACGACAATAGTGTTAATAAGGCCTCAGACCATGGCTCGAAGCTGGACAGTGGTGAGCATGGGGTTTGCTTCGACGATGGCTCGCATGAAGCCGGGGGACAATGGCTCTTCCCAGTGGTCACTGGTCTCAAGGGTGTGTAGGAGTCCCGGAATGGGGATCGGTCCATCACCAGGCGGGTACTCCTCCTCAGAGGATGAGAGATGGTCTGGGAGTGTGGTGTTGGCTGTCGCAGGGGAGTTGACACAGGTGGGGGATGGAGATGGCTGGAGTGACGAGGAGGATCCATCGAGGAGCTCAGTAGACATAGCCTAGTTGTGGTATTGGCAGTATCGTTCTTTACAGAAGGACCAGTGTTTGAGGGCATGTGAGTGAGTATAATGGGGTTTGCAGCGATGGGTGAGGGGGCGAGAGAGCACTTTGTGGGCACAGGAGCACAGTTTGAACTCATGGAATTGGTGGGTGGTGTAGGGGGCAGAGCGGAGCAAGGACCTGAGGAATTGCTTTGACTGAGACTCCAGGGTGGATTGCTGGGGTTTTGGAGGTGTGCATGTCATCCTTTTATCCTCTGCAGTGGTCAGTGTCGGTGGTATTCCTAGGTGAGGTCCGACGCATGTACCTGGTCAGCTGGTTCCCAGGTGTTGTCACTTTCTGGGTATCCCTTCCATTTGATGAGATATTGGAGTGCTCCACTCCTGCCACGTCGTTGGTGACTCCTTATCTGCTCCACTTCATATTGCTCTTCTCCACCTATGAGGTCAGGGGGTGGCCGAGAATAGTTTGGTCCATGAGCTGTTGTTTCATGATAGGGCGATAGGAGGGAAGTGTGGAATACGTCATGGATCTGCCAGGCAAGGGGGAGCTCCAGTTGGTATGCCACTGGAGATATTTCCTTCCGGATCTTAAAGGGGCCATATCTTTTTGGGTTAACTTGGAGCTTTGGTGTGGAAGTCGAAGATGAGTGGCTTCCAGCCAGACCTGGTCTCCTGGTTGGAATTGGGATGGAGGGGCTGTCCCAGCCTTCTTATTGATGGCCTGTACTGCTTCCTGTCTTGCTTTCATCATTCGCTCCACTCTTTTCTCTGCTGTTTCATTATCCGAGGGAGTGGTGCTTTGTGGAGCAAGGATAGGTTCGTACCCCAACAGGATTTGATTGGGCGATAGCCCTGTGGTGGCATTGATCCGGTTATTGTGTACTGCTGTGGCCATTGTGATCCATTGTGTCCAATCTTCTGGGTGCATTGCTGTCACCATTCAAAGGTATTGCTCCACCCACTGATTCTTTCGCTCTGTCAGCCCATCTGTTTGGGGGTGGAAGGCAGTGGATAGATTCTGTGCAATTCCCAGCTTCTTTGTGAGTGCTCGGCCAAGTGGGATGTGAACTGAGGGTCTCTGTCACTGATGACCCTAGTGGGGAGTCCAAACCATCGATAGATATTATCCAGGTATAGCTGAGCAATTTCTAGACCAGTTATGGTTGTGGAGCATGGTAGGAACACTGCTGCTCTTGAGCATCCATGGTCCACAATGGTAAGAATGGCGTCAGTTCCTCTGTGTGGGGGAAGTCCAGTAATCAGGTCCATTGCCACCGTTCTGAATGGTAGGGTGTGTTCCTTTGTGGGGATGCAATATAAAGGGATGCGTTTCTGGTGGGTAATTATCTTTGTTTGTTGGCATATCGTGCATCCTTTGATATAGTCTGCAATCCACGTCTTCATTCCTGGCCACCAGTGGGTCTGTTGCACCTTTCGCAGTGTTTCATCTCTCCCAGGGTGCCCTGCCATAGGTGTGTCATGTGCCTTGCTGACAATTGCTCTTTTGACCTCTTTGACGTTTGGCACGATAGTTTGTCCTTGGGCAGTGGTAGCGGCTCGTATTCAGTGCGGGGGTATCAGGACAATATCTTTCTTGTCTTCCACTCCTTGGTCCATTCCTGGGGGTCGGGATAGCGCATCAGCAGTGGTGTTAGTCTTCCCAGGTATGTATTCCAGTTCGTAGTCATATTCTTGTAGGTCTGCATGCCATCTGGCTGTCCGTCGGTTTAGGTTCCTTGGGGACTTCCAATATTGCAGGTTGGCATGGTCAGTGCGGATGATAAAGGGCACCTTAGTCCATCCTAGGTAGTGTCACCAGTGAGCTAGGGCCTTCATTACTGCCAATAGTTCCCGCTCGTAGATGTCATAGTTTTGTTCAGTGGGTGTGAAGGTGGCAGAGTAGTAAGCAATGGGGTGGAGGACCGGTTTGTGGCATTTAGCTAGTGTAGGGGTGGTGTGTTCTCCCTCCTGTGAGAGTACGGTGCCCACGCCGTAAGCAGAGGCATCAACCTGGAGCACAAAGTGTTTGTCAAAGTCTGGTTGATTGAGGACTGGGCTGCTACACATGTGAGTTTTGAGTTCCTCAAAAGCACGTTGGTGGGCAGGCGTCCAGTGCCAGATGGCAGCCTTCTTAGTCAGGTCCAGGAGAGGCTGAGCAATGCCAGAGTAGTTGGGGACAAAGTAGCGATAGTAGCCAGTGAAGCCCAAGAATTTGCGCACATCAGTAGGGGTTCTTGGGGGAGTCCAATCAGCAATGCCTTGGAGCTTTTTTGGGTGCATCTTTAGTTGGTTGTTGCCCATGATGACTCCGAGGTATTCAATCTCCTGTTGCTCGAACTTGCACTTCTCCAGCTTAAGGTAGAGATCATTTTGTTCCAGTTTGTCGAGTATGCTGTGTACATAGTTCCGGTGTCGTTGTATATGCTGGGCCTCCATTTCATGGGGGTATCGGGCTGTGTGGATGGCCAAGTCGTCCATATAGACAGAGAACCATCCTTGGCCCACCTCACTGCGAAAGATGGTGTTCATCATCATTTGGAAGGTAGCAGGGGAGTTGGTGAGGCCAAAGAACATAACTGTGGGTTCGAACAGTCCTTCTGGGGTGAGGAAGGTGGCTTTCCATTCGTCGCCTTTCTTGATGCGAACATTGTTGTACCCCCATCGAACATCGAACTTGGTGAAGAGTGTACACCCGCTAAGCCGGTCAATTACCTGGGGAATGAGAGGAGAGACATTGCGGTTTCATTTAGTCCACTTGTTGATGGGTCAATAATCCTGTACTGATCACAATTTGCTGTCTTTCTTTTTGACAAAGAAGAAACTGGCCGTATAAGGAGATTTGGAATTCTGGATAGTGCCTCTGGACAAGTGCTCCTGTACAAATTTGTGAGCTTACAGTTTCTCCTCTTGGGTAAGGGGGTAGAGTCGTCCTGGTAGTGTGGAGGGTGCACCGGGTAGAAGTTCAATAGCATGGTCCCATATCATGTACTGTGGGAGTCGTTGTGACTCTTTTTCACTGAACACCTTGGCATGTCTTTGGTATTCTTCTGGGACTTTTGGGACATTGGTGGTTTCCGGAGTGGTAAGTGTGACTTTTCCAATGAAGTATTGATCCCTGGAGAGTGGTGGAGGGACGTTCTTTGTTCTGGGGATGAATCGGGCCTTGTGTGCATTAGGGGCTCTTAGGACAATTGGCAGTTGGGTGGTGTCAATCCATCCTTGTTTCCAATCGATCTTTGTTTGGGTAGCAGCAAACCAGGGGTAGCCTAGTATCGCCTTGTCTTCCCCTAGGTCCGACAGGAAGAATCGATGTTTGGTGCATGGGTTCCCATCTGTATTTCCAGGTCAGTGTAGTATTTGAGACTGCCACTCTTGTTTTCTGTCCCATCGACGTTGTATAGTGGTCTAGGTTTCTCCAGTTGCTTGATGGGTAATCGAAGCCATTTCGCATATTGTAGGTTCATGAAGTTTTCTGCAGCCCCTGAGTCGATGAGGGCTACTCCATCGGCTCTTTTCGTGATTGAGTGTGCATAGAATCGAACAGTCATCAATTTTCGAGCAGATATGTACACATTATCACTGTTGCTTCGCCTAATCAGTGCCGCTCTGATCAGGCAGTGGGAAAATCCTCAGCTACACCCATCTCATGGGCAAGGCGTTCATTCTCCACCATTGACATCCTCTCCAAGTGTGCACGCACTGTTGCTACAGTGTCGTTCATTGCTGGTCCTGGTAGATCTTCTTCCTCTTCTGGGTCAAAGTCCATGTAATTGACTCGTTTCTTGGTGGTGTCCTATTGTGGGCAATTACATGCAAAGTGTCCCACCTTGCCACAGGTGAAGCAGGCATTATTTCCTGTTCCTTGGACTACTTGGCCTTGGAAGTTTTGGTTATTTGCTTGTGGCCTCTGTCTCCAGTTGCCTTGGCTCCTATTGCACCAATTAGGAGGGGCACAGCTTCTTTCAATGTCCATTGGGACAGGGGTGTTATTCATGGATGGGGGTGCAGTGGAAGAATTGTAGGCTGGTCGGCTTGCTTGTCCTCCTTGGTAGTTTCCAGGTCTGGTGAAGAAGGGTCGTCTGATAGGATTATTGAGCCCCTGGTAGGTGTTGCCTCCTCCTTGGTATCCTTGATGCTTTAGTATTCCTTTGATTAAGGACTTCCCTTGCGCTAGGTGTTTGACTCGTTCTTTGAGGGATTGGTAGTCCGTGGGGAAAGGGGGTTTGAGAGTGTCTCACAGGATAGATTCTGGCAGCCCTTTGAGGAACATATTGAAAGTCTCTTGGTTGCCTTAAGTGTAGTCCGCCTTCCGGGCCAGTCCTTCAAATTCAGCTACATAGGCATCATAGTCATTGTTCCTCATCTTGCAGTTTTCAAGCTTGATCCTGGCGTGTTGAGGTGCTTGGGTGTCCTGGAATTGCTCTCTAAATTCCACTAGGAATTGATCCCATAGTGCCTCGATGTTATCCATCACTGGGTTGAGTGCATTGAGCCAGGCTCCCATGTCTCTAACCCATTGGGCTGGTTCTTCGCCTTTGATGAGAGTGAGGGTGAATGTGACTTTCTTGTAAGGGGAGTTATATCCAGCCACATCGGAATTGAGGCGTAGATATCCCTTGACTTCCTCAATGAAGTCGTCTGCCTTGGAGCAATCGCCATAGAATATCTGGGGCAATCCTCCCATAGCCTTGACCTCTGCTGCGACTGGTATTGGTTGCTGTCCTGCCGCTGGAGGGCCACCGGCTGTGTAACCAGCCTGGAGTGGTGCTGTGCACGGCGCTCCACTAAGTTCTGGAACTGGCCATGTGTAGAGCTCGACGAGTCATTGTGGAGCGGTGAGTCACTGTGGAGTTGTGCTATTATTGTACGATACAGGAGTCATTGTGGAGTGTTCTATTACTGTACCGGATCATGACTCACTATGGAGTAGTTATTCTTAGGATACCTAGTCATAGTGGAGCAATGCGCTGGCATAGTTATTATTAGTACTTGTCTTGTAGTATAAGTAGGACTCCTTGATGTCCCTAAGACGGCAAGTTGAGTCTCCTGTCTCAATTCATATCGTCCCCCTTTCCCCTTCCCCTTTCCTTCAAAGGAGTGGCTACTGCATTGTAGTGCAGCAAGTGGTAACTCCTACTCTATCAGTCGTCTAAGTTGCTGTGAGACTTAGCTCAAACCCCTTGAAGAACTACTAGGCAACTATCAGCTTGGTCTATTGTTGCGGCCAAACCCTTGGCGGTGACAGGCTGGCTGTCCTCCTCCTGGTGGTCCACCAGGGCCTCCTGGGCCAGAACCACCTCCTCCAGGAGGTCCTGTACGTCTGAGGGCCTGCTGGAGTCTTTCAGTGATACATTGCACTCTGTCTGCACCTTGTCCTCCTGACCCTCCAATGAGGATGGAATGTGGACTGAGATTGGGGTCGAGGATGTGAGTGCTGCTGCTGTCTGGGTCTGGGTCATCATGGTTGATTCTTCAGTTATTGGGGATAGCATGTGGAACACTGGTGTTAGGGGGCTATTCCTGATTTCTGGGTCAATAGGTGCCTGTCTGATCTGAGTATCAATTTCTTGCTCCGGTTCCTCTGGTTCTTCTTCATCCTCGGAGCCTTGGTTGGAAATATCACTGTCGCCTTCTTGGCTAGTAGAGTCGTACTTGTGCAATATATTGAGTTGTTCTGTGGTTTCGTACCACTGGTTCAATGAATCCCACTGGACTGCTGTCCACCATCCTTGATATAGGCACACTTGTCTGAGGCTTGATTCAATCTTCTTGTTGCTGTCTTTGCACACTAGTGTGATAGTGTGTCCCTTCTATTCTTCAGATGTGTGGTGCCTAGGACTGCTACGAGGGTATTGGGTCTTGTTATACCCACTTCTTCTGATGCAAGGATAGTTGCTCTGTAGGCTTTCTTCTGGCTGCTGCTAGCCGTTTTGAACAAAGTTGAGTCTAATGTCACCGCCAAGGTTTTGGCCGCAACAATAGACCAAGTCGATAGTTTGCCTAGAGGTTCTTCAAGTAGTTGAGCTAAGTCTCACAGCGACTTAGAAGACTGATAGAGTAGGAGTTACCGCTTGCTGCACTTCAATGCAGTAGCCACTCCTTCGAGGAAAAAGGGGAACAATATGAATTGAGACAGGAGACTCAACTTGCCATCTTAGGGACATCAAGGAGTCCTTACTTATACTACAAGACAAGTACTAAGAATAACTATGCCAGTGCATTACTCCACCATGACTAGGTATCCTAAGAATAACTACTCCACAGTGAGTCATGATCCGGTACTATAATAGAACACTCCACATTGACTCTTATATTGTACAATACTAGCACAGCTCCACAGTGACTCACCGCTCTACAATGACTTGTTGATTTCCATATATGGCCGGTTCCAGAACTTACAGGAGTGTGGTGCACAGCACCACCCCAGGCTGGTTGCAATACCCCACTTCAGACAACTCATGGGTCAACAAAGATGACCTACATGCTCCGAAGCTCCTTCAAGAATTCTATGGGAAACAACAGGCATAAACAGGGGGTAGAAACGTATATAAGACCCACCATTTCTACCTGAAGGAAAGCAACAAGCAGTGATCCCTCACAGCGAGTTACAACCATAGCCTCCACACCAGATCAACTCCTCGAAGATATCCTTTCACCCAACCCAACTCTCTCCTTAACCCAGTTCTATTTACAACCCAACAACCCTTGCTACCAGCAAAGTGCATTTGGTGCCACTCTCCTATGCCTTGAAAGTCTCATCACTCTAGGCGACTACATCGTTCAATCTGCAGCCTCACCACCCTCATCACCACCACCAACCACACCAATGGCCTCCATCTGCACCCCAGTTGCCATCCCCTTCAACACCACCACCACCAGAGGCCCCACCTTCGTATTTGGGTCCATCCAGTCCAACAACTGCTTTACACCCCTCATTGACATTGAGGACAGTACATCCTCTACTGCAGTTGATAGCGACGAGGATACTGGACCCGTGCTGCCCATGCCCATTCCATCCTCCCCCCAATACTCCATCCGCTCCCTCACTCCCACACCTCCTGCCTCCCCAATCCTCTCCCCCACTAATAATAGATTGGAGGCCTTGGCTAACCTTTCAGGAGAACAGCAACACCCTGTGGCCACGGTCACCACCACCACCACCACTAACAATTCAGCAAACAGTGTATGCACCGCCCTGCAGGTACTGTCCATCCGAAGGCCTTGTGCCTTCCAACAAGAGGAAGAGGAAGATGAAAACATCCTCAGGAGGAGGATCAACAAAGAAGAGAACGAGGAGAGCGATGACCACCCAGGAGCAGGGTGGCGCACCTGCACCAATGAGCCATTTATTGTCCCCCATGTTAATGGCACTGCTGACTATGCCTCGTACTACAAGTACCACTTCGACAACCAGCGGTACCCCCTCATCAGCACCACAATGGGCAGAGGACACAAGGTATACACAGACCTCCTCCTGCCTATCCCTTCTATACATTCCCGCTCCAAGTACAACAGCCAGCATGTCAGGCTGTTCTCAGGAAGGGAACCAATTGCTAAAAGCGTCGATGACGCCTTGAAGGATGAAGGGGATGAGTCACTAACAGCGGCCATGTTAGCCTTTAGAAAATGGGACCAGGACACCAGCTTCCTGGAACAAGAAATGCAAAAGCTGCGGACAAAGCTATGCTTCATCAAGATGAAGAAGTTGGAGTGGATAGGGGCCCTCCAGTTTGTGAATGCTCACAACAGGATTGCTGCTGGGGTCAAAGCCCAGCCCATACCTTGGAGTACCAAGGTTCAAAACAACATCAAGGATGTACTCAAGGGTTCACCACCCCTGACTACCTCCAGCACATTGACCCCTTCAGCACAGACGAAGACAATGATGAATACATCCACGCCTGGGCAGGATACCACCCTGCCAACAAAAGAAGCAGCAACAAATGCTGCCACAAATGCCACAAGAATGGCCACATCCACTGCAACTGCCCCTACAAAGTCACCAAGAAACGACTCTAAACAGGGGGTGATGTTATGGACTGGGACTTGCATCAGACTGACTTTGCTTACATCAGTTTTTACCTTTATGGTAACCACTTTCTCACACTCTGGCTGGGAACCTCCTCCACCTCCTCATACCTACATTACTATACCTCTATTATGTTCCACAGCCCCCCCCTTTATGTTGCATCCTTTACTTACTGGCTGAAATGTGTACCTACCATCATCAGGAAAACCCGAAAAATCTTAGCATACTTAAAGTTCCTTATTTGCCTTAATGTGCATTTAAGCAGGCTAAGCACACACTTTTGCTTAATTTCTACTTAACCAGATCATGTCTAAGGACAATTTAAGTACTTTAAGAAGAGATTTCAACTAAGGTATCTAAGATGTGCACTAAGCATCTTTTCAGGAGAACTTCCTTTCATGATGTATGCAAAGAATTGTAAGGAAAATTTAAGAATGTTAAGACTAAAATATGTGTTAAGGAAAACTTCCTTTCACGACGCGAACAGAGACTTGGAGGCTGGAACTCTGGCTAACCACGCAGCTCTGTGATGCCATATCTGAGCTAGACGTGACATCGAGGCTCAGAATAAGAGGGAAAAGATGAAACGAGGTGACGTAGCTTTGCATATCTTGCCAGTTTCACCTTGCTCGCGGTTGTGATCTGTCTGAGAGCGCCTGTTCATGCTGAGGGTTTCATCACGGCCAAAGCAAGCCCCAAAGTCAAGTCTGTGTCTGACTTTATCACGGCACCAGTTTGTGAGAGCGAAGTCACCTCACCGTTTAAATTATCCAAAGCGTCGAAAGTGTCGACCGAATATGACAATGCAGAATGTCACTGTCACGCTAGACTGGGCGTGGCGGGTCTGTCTTCTGATGATCTGAGCACGTCGCTCTCTGAGGTGAGGTTCTAGATAGTCTGGTGGTCTGCGTTGGTTCTCTGGGTTGATATAATTGTCGAGCTCTATAGCCACAATTGATATCGCTTATGTGGGTTTTGTTGGATGGTTCTAGAACGGTGTTGATAGCTAGGTCTTGAGC
>QLOT01020927.1:0-13119 GCA_003313875.1 Russula aff. compacta | reverse complement strand
GAGCCCATAATTCCAACACACTGTCACTGGTACCTGGGACCTGCGCACGCACCCCACACCCGCACCTACACCCGCACCCCTAAGGGATTTGGCCGCTAACCCTAACCCTAGGATGCTTACATAAACCGTGCTGGAACTACATGACTTCTACCTTAGCCTAGTTGTGGTATCAACAGCACCGTTCTTTACAGAACAACCAGTGTTCGAGAGCGTGTGAATGGGTGTAGTGGGGTCTGCAATGGTGGGTAAGGGGGCGAGAGAGCACTTTGTGGGCACAAGAGCACGGTTTAAACTTGTGGAATTGGTGGGTGGTGTATGGGGCAGAGCGGAGCAGGGACCTGAGGAACTGCTTTGACTGAGACTCCAGGGTGGATTGCTAGGGCTTTGGAGGTGTGCACGTCGTCCTTTTATCCTCTGTAGTGGTTGATGTCGGTGGTATTCCTGGATAAGATCCGACGCGTGCACCTGGTCAGCTGGTTCCCAGGTGTTGTCACTTTCTGGGTATCCCTTCCATTTGATGAGATATTGGAGTGCTCCACTCCTGCCACGTCGTCGGTGTAAGCACGCCTTGTGCTGCGATAGTAGTAGTGCCCGAGACGTCTTGCCCAGATAAGGAGAGATAGAGGTGAACCTAAAAAGGGTTGTCAGTAAAGAGGTGGGCGACGAAGGTGTACCTTTGCCCAAGCTTCACTAATCGATCGGATGGGAACGAGGCGCGGCGCTGTAACCAGAGAGCGCAAAGTCGGGCGAGGTGCGAGAGAGCAAGGTTGCTGAGGCGATGCGACAGATGAGCGCGGGCGACGAGAGGCGAAGGAAGAGGGAGTTTACGAGACACTGCAGATTCGTGAGTAAGAGACAATTGATAAAGTACGCGCCTAGTAATCGATTAGTCGTAATAAAAGGCGCGTTTGAAGGCACGACGCGGACTGGGCTTTTGACGTAGCTGAGTCCGAGACGGCTGAGATGGAGACGGGTCGTGGTGGAGGTGGGCGAGGCGAGAATGAGACGAATGGGACCACGCGAGATAGAAGAAAGAGGAGGAAAAAGAAGGGAACACACTGAGATTTGACTCTCTGAACTGATGCCATCCTTGAGCGAGGAGGCTGCTTAAATACATGGGTTCCGGTGTACCTACGACTTCCGTGTAACAAGGGGGCCGTCGGGCGGCGTATGTGTTGCCAATCGTACGTGTCGAGCGCAAGGAACGAATGTCAGTAAAATAAACTAAAGTAAGAAAATGGGGGCGCACTGAACGCCGTTCGTATAGCAAGAGTCGATCATAGTAGCTAAAAGTAGAGATAATGAGCACAAAAATGGGAAGGGAAAAGGGAATGCCTTGTTGGTTAAGGCAGTTTTGGTGTTGTCGTCGTGCGCCGGGTGTCGAGAGTGAGCTTAGCGGTTGAGGGGCATCGACCGGCCGAGTCTTGAAGGAGATGTGCTGGTGCGGGACAACTTGTGATTTGTTCGCGGCCTTGCTTAGGTATTTGAGGGTGCGGCGATGTGGGCGACGGCGGAGTCTTGAAGAGGGAAAGTGCGAGGATTACGAAGGCGGTGAGTAGGAGATGGTGGTAGGAAAAATGGAGGAAAATGATGGTGAGCCTACGTGGCCTGTGCCTGTCGATCGCTCGAGTGCGGCCGATCCGATCCGAGCCGAGGGTAACTCTGAGCGCTCCGACACGCCTGATCCATTAAGCTCCGAGCGCTCCGATGAGGCTGATCCGCTGCGTTCTGAGCCTAGATCCGAAGGGAACCTTACATCGGTGACTCCTTATCTGCTCCACCTCATACTGCTCTTCTCCGCCTATGAGGTCAGGGGGTGGTCAAGAGTAGTTCGGTCCATGAGCTGTTGTTTCATGATAGGGCAATAGGAGGGAGGCGTGGAACATGTCATGGATCTGCCAGGCGAGGGGGAGCTCCAATTGGTACGCCACCGGGGATATCTCCTTCTGGATCTTAAAGGGGCTGTATCTTTTTGGAGTCAGCTTGGAGCTTTTGGTGGGGAAGTCGGAGATGAGTGGCTTCCAACCAGACCTGATCTCCTGGTTGGAATTGGGACGGAGGGGCTGTCCCAGCCTTCTTATTGATGGCCTGTACTGCTTCCTGTCTTGCTTCCATCATTCGCTCCACTCTTTTCTCCACCGTCTCATTGTCTGAGGGAGTGGTGCTTTGTGGAGCGAGGATAGGTTCGTACCCCAACAGGATTTGATTGGGTGATAGCCCTGTGGTGGCGTTGATCCGGTTGTTGTGTACTGCTGTGGCCATTGTGATCCATTGTGTCTAATCTTCAGGGTGCATTGCTGTCACCGTTTGAAGGTATTGCTCTACCCATTGATTCTTTCGCTCCGTCAGCCCATCTGTTTGGGGATGGAAGGCAGTGGATAGATTCTGTGCAATTCCCAGTTTCTTTGTGAGTGCTCGGCCAAAGTGGGATGTGAACCGAGGGTCTCTGTCACTAATGACTTTAGTGGGGAGTCCGAACCATCGATAGATATTGTCCAAGTATAGCTGAGCAATTCCTAGTCCTGTTATGGTTGTGGAGCACGGTAGGAACACTGCCGCCCTTGAGCATCCATGGTCTACAATGGTAAGGATGGTGTCAGTTCCTCTATATGGGGGAAGTCCAGTGATCAGGTCCATTGCCACCGTCTTGAATGGTAGGGTGTGTTCCATCGTAGGGATGCGATATAAAGGAGTGTGTTTTTGGTGGGTGATTATTTTTGTCTGTTGGCATATTGTGCATCCTTTGATATAGTCTGCAATCCAAGTCTTCATTCCTGGCCACCAGTGGGTTTGTTGCACCTTTTGCAATGTTTCGTATCTTCCAGGGTGTCCTGCCGTAGGTGTGTCATGTGCCTTGCTGACGATTGCTCTTTTGACTTCTTTGACGTTTGGTATGATGGTTTGCCCTTGGGCACTGGTGGTGACCTGTATTCGGTGTGGGGGTATCAGGATGATGTCTTTGTTGTCTTCTGCTCCTGGTCCACTCCAGGGGGTCGGGATAGTGCATCGGCAGTGGTATTAGTCTTCCCAGGTATGTATTCCAGTTCATAGTCATATTCTTGTAGGTCTGCATGCCATCTGGCTGTCTGCCAGTTTAGGTTTCTTGGGGACTTCCAGTACTGCAAGTTGGCATGGTCAGTGCGGATGATAAAGGGAATCTTGGTCCATCCCAGATAGTGTTGCCAATGAGCTAGAGCCTTCATTACTGCCAGTAATTCACGTTCGTAGATGTCATAGTTCTGTTCGGTGGGTGTGAAGGTGGCTGAGTAGTAGGCAATGGGGTGAAGGACTGGTTTGTGGCGTTTAGCTAGTGTAGGGGTGGTGTGTTCTCCCTCCTGCGAGAGTACGGCACCCACGCTGGAAGCAGAGGCATCAACCTGGAGCACAAAGTATTTGTCGAAGTCTGGTTGATTGAGGACTGGGCTGCTACACATGCGAGTTTTAAGGTCCTCAAAAGCGCGTTGGTGGGCAGGGGTCCAGTGCCAAATAGTAGCCTTTTTAGTCAAGTCCAGGAGAGGTCGAGCAATACCAGAGTAGTTGGGGACAAAGTAACAATAGTAACAAGTGAAGCCCAAGAATTTGCGCACATCAGTAGGGGTTCTTGGGGGGGTCCAGTCAGCGACGCCTTGGAGCTTTTTTGGGTGCATCTTCAGTTGGTTGTTGCCTACGATAACTCCGAGGTATTCAACCTCCTTTTGCTCGAACTCGCACTTCTCTGGCTTGAGGTAGAGGTCATTTTGTTCCAGTTTGTCGAGTATACTGTGCACATAGTTCCGGTGTTGTTGTACATGTTGGGCCTCTGTTTCATGGGGGTATCGGACTGTGTGGATGGCCAAGTCATCCATATAGACAGAGAACCATCCTTGGCCCACCTCACTTTGGAAGATGGTGTTCATCATCATTTGGAAGGTAGCAGGGGAGTTGGTAAGGCCAAAGAACATAACCATTGGTTCGAACAATCCTTCTGGAGTGAGGAAGGCGGCTTTCCATTCGTCGCCCTCCTTGATGCGAACATTGTTGTACCCCCATCAAACATTGAACTTAGTGAAGAGTGTGCATCCACTAAGCCGGTCGATTACCTGGGGAATGAGAGGGGAGACATTGCGGTTTCATTTAGTCCATTTGTTGATAGGTCGATAATCCTGTACTGGTCGCAACTTGCCATCCTTCCTTTTGACAAAGAAGAAACTGGCCGCATAGGGGGATTTGGAATTCCGGATAGTGCCTCTGGACAAGTGCTCCTGTACAAACTTGTGAGCCTCCAGTTTCTCTTCCTGGGTAAGGGGGTAGAGTTGTCCTGGTAGTGTGGAAGGTGCACCGGGTAGGAGTTCGATAGCATGGTCCCATATTGTGTACTGTGGGAGTCGTTGTGATTCTTGTTCACTGAACACCTTAGCATGCCTTTGGTACTCTTCTGGGACTTTTGGGACGTTGGTGGTTTCTGGGGTGTTAAGTGTGACCTTCCCAATAAAGTATTGATCCCTGGAGAGTGGTCGAGGGACGTTCTTCGTTCTGGGGACGAATCGGGCCTTGTGTGCATTAGAAGCCCTTAGGACAATTGGCAGTTGGGTGGTGTCAATCCATCCTTGTTTCCAGTCAATCTTTGGTTGGGTAGCAGCAAACCAGGGGTAGCCTAGTATCGCCTTGTGTTCCCCTAGGTCTGACAGGAAGAATTGATGTTTGGTGCATTGGGTTCCCGTCTGGATCTCCAGGTCTGTGTAATACTTGAGACTGCCACTTTTGTTTTCTGTCCCATCGACGTTGTATAATGGTCTAGGTTTCTCCAGTTGCTTGATGGGTAGTTGAAGCCATTTCGCATACTGCAGGTTCATGAAGTTCTCTGTAGCCCCTGAATCGATGGGGGCTATTCCATTGGCTCTTTTCGTGATCGAATGTGCATAAAATCGAACAGTCATTGATTTTCGAGCAGATATGTACACATTGTCACTGTTACTTCGCCTAATCAGTGCCGCTCTGATCAGGCAGTGGGAAAATCCTCAGCTACGCCCATCTCATGGGCAAGGCGTTCTTTCTCCGCCATCGACATCCTTTCCAGGTGTGCATGCACTGTGGCTACAGTGTCGTTCATTACTGGGCCTGGTAGGTCTTCTTCTTCCTCTGGATCGAAGTCCATATAGTTGACTCATTTCTTGGTGGTGTTTCTTTGTGGGCAGTTGCGCACAAAATGTCGTAAAGCAGGCATTATTCCCTGTTCCCTGGGCTACTCGGCTTTGGAGGTTTCGGTTGTTCGTTTGTGGTCTTTGTCTCCAATTGCCTTGGTTTCTATTGTGCCAATTGGTAGGGGCACAGCCTCTTCCTATGTCCATTGGAACCAGAACATTATTCATGGATGGGGGTGCAGTGGAAGAGTTGTAGACTGGTCGGCTTGCTTGTCCTCCTTGGTAGTTTCCAGGTCTGGTGAAGAAGGGTCATCTGATAGGGTTATTGAGCCGCTGGTAGGTGTTGCCTCCTCCTTGGTATCCCTGGTGCCATAATATCCCTTCAATTAGGGACTTCCCTTGGGCTAGGTGTTTGACTCGTTCCTTGAGGGATTGGTAGTCCACAGGGAAAGGGGGTTTGAGGGTGTCCCGCAGGATAGATTCTGGCAGTCCTTTGAGGAACATATTGAATGTCTCCTGGTTGCCTTGGGTGTAGTCGGCTTTTCGGGCCAACCCTTCAAATTTGGCTACATAGGCATCATAGTCATTGTTCCTCATTTTGCAATTCTCGAGCTTGATCCTGGCATGTTGAGGGGCTTGAGTGTCCTGGAATTGTTCTCTGAATTCCACTAGGAACTGATCCCATAGTGCTTCGATATTATCTGCCACTGGATCGAGTGCATCGAGCCAAGCTCCCATGTCTCTAACCCATTGGGCTGGTTCTTCGCCTTTGATGAGAGTGAGGGTGAATGCGACTTTCTTGTAAGGGGAATTGTATCCAGCCACATCGGAATTGAGGCGTAGATACCCCTTGACCTCTTCAATGAAGTTGTCTGCTTTGGAGCGATCGCCATAGAATATCTGGGGCAACCCTCCCATGGCCTTGACCTCTGCTGCGACTGGTATTGGTTGTTGTCCTGCTGCTGGAGGGCCACCGGCTGGCTGTCCTCCTCCTGGTGGTCCACCAGGGCCTCCTGGGCCAAAACCACCTCCTCCAGGGGGTCCTGTACATCTGAGGGCCTGCTGAAGTCTTTCAGTGATGCGTTGCGCTCTATCTGCACCTTGTCCTCCTGATTCCCCAGATGAGGGTGGAATGTGGACTGAGATTGGGGTTGAGGATGTGAATGCTGCGGTTGTCTGGGTTTGGGTCGTCATGGTTGGTTCTTCAGTTATTGGGGATAGCGTGTGGAACACTGGTGTTAGGGGGCTGTTCCTAATTTCTGGATTAATGGGTGCTTGTCTGATCTGGGTGTCGATTTCCTGCTTTGGTTCTTCCGGCTCTTCTTCGTCTTCAGAGCCTTGGTTGGAAATATCACTGTCGCCCTCTTGGCACTGGTTTGGTGAATTCCACTGGATTGCTGTCCACCGTTCTTGATATAGGCACACTTGTTTGAGGTTTGATTCGATCTTCTTGTTACTATCCCTACACACTAGCGCAATAGTGTGTCCTCTTCTATTCTTCGGGTGTGTGGTGCCTAGGACCGCTACAAGGGTGTTTGGTCTTGTTATACCAGCTTCTTCTGGTGCAAGGATTGTTGTTTTATAGGCTTTCTTCTGGCTGCTGCTAGCCGTTTTTGAACAAAGTTGAGTCTAATGTCACTGCCAAGGGTTTGGCTGCAACAATAGACTAAGTTGATAGTTGCCTAGTAGTTCTTCAAGTGGATAAGCTAAGTCTCACAGTGACTTAGACGACTGATAGTGTAGGAGTTACCGCTTGCTGCACTACAATGCAGTAGCCACTCCTTTGAGGTAGAGGGGAAAGGGAAAGGGGAACGATATGAATTGAGACAGGAGACTCAACTTGCCATCTTAGGGACGTCAAGGAGTCCTACTTATACTACAAGACAAGTACTAAAAATAACTATGCCAGCACATTACTCCACTATGACTAGGTATCCTAAGAATAGCTACTCCACAGTGAGTCATGATCCGGTACAGTAATAGAACACTCCACAATGACTCTCATATCATACAATAATAGCACAACTCCACAATGACTCACCACTCCACAATGACTCGTCGACTTCCTCATATGGCTGGTTCCAGAACTTACTGGAGCACGGTGCACAGCACCACTCCAGGCCGGTTGCAGTTCAAGACCTGTACTTATGGGCGCAGTACATAACTGTCACCTTGTGTACAGGTAAATATCAAACTTAGTTCTCGTGTCATCATTGCGTGCGTACTGAGTACATCACTGTCGCCTTGTGTACAGACGACTAACGCACGCCTGCTCTATTCCCTGGAACTCACTTGACTCACCCTTGGGTCACTTACTTGCGAGCTTGGACTCTTCCCCCTGTTGTTTGCCTAGTGTGCCGCTGTGCACCACCTCTATCACATCAGGAAAACATCGTTGACTTTTTCGATGTCTTTTTCATCTTTGAAATGACAATTAAGACCAAAAAGTTCAATAAGTACAAAGACATTATGGTCTTTGTTAAGCCCAGTCCATTTACTTTATAAGACACATTTAAGACCAAGTTTACTTTTGTAAGACTAATAAGACATAGAAACGATGCTGTGACTTTCTAAAAGATTCTTCAAAAGCCACTTTAAAGACCACCATACTGACGACTTTCCAGTTGCTTTTGCTCAACATATAGCATCATGCTTCATTCCATTGCTGTAATATATAGTATTACAACAACAATCTAGCTACTTGTACTGCTCACGCCTATGGGACGTCATCATACAATGGGTCCAAAAGCTTGGAATCACCTCCGCTTGCATCCGATGCATCCTCCCTGCCTTCCTCCATACATCTCTTACTGTCCTGAGTCTCCAGGGTGGCGAGGTAGATATCGTCCCATTGTTCATCCTTCAGCTTCTGGATCTTGTCCAAAAACACAGAAGTGCACTTGAATTTCTTCACCACTCCATGCTGTGACCGCATTTCATAGTCACCCCAGTTGGCCTTGGAGAATGCGCCAAACTTTGAGCGAGGTGGCATAAATTTGCCTTCTACAGAGTACAGAAGCACGCGATGGACCTGAAAGTGAATCTTCAGTTGAATCTGATGGAGATAAAAGCTGCAAAGAATGCACTGCTTGGATGGACATGATGAGCGCTCCAACAGGCCTGTCCTATATGCGATGGTCCTCATGGACACTAGAAGTCGCCAGGATATGCTCTAGAAATGTTCATGCAACTAGATGCCCTTGGAACAACCCCTACAAATAAATTGATTAGTAGTGCACAGAGGCTCGTAAGGCACGGACCTCCGGCCTAGCCCCTTGCGCATCATTGTCATGGGATTTGTATGCTGACTTCCAGAGGAAAGGTCAGCATTTGCTTGAGACACCGTTGGCGTCACCGAGGAGGCTCCTAACAAATTGGGCTCTCGCTTCGACAGTATGTAAGCCCTGACGTTCAAATTCTGCAGAAAGAGCCATTTCTGTGGTCGTAGCGAATTTGTGCAGCCAGGCAGAGATGCCACACTTAACCTGGACAATTCAGAGAGATTGTGTTGAAACTGAAGCACGCATAACATACCAGTCATTTTATGGTCAGGAAGACATCACTGTTCATATCATCGTCAGCGATGGGATGGCTGTCACCAAAGATGATATTCCAGATGATGATGATCTGATCATCATCTGGATATTCCCAAGGGAGGATAACCCCAGCTGCGTCATATGCAATCAGGAGGACTTTCCAGGTGAATTGGTTGGCAGTGCCCTCAGGAAGACTAGAGTTCCTGACTCACATATGCCCTGCGCTGCCATCGGATCCTCGGACACGACACTGGTTGATGCGTGAGGGTGCTGCATGGACGACTTCTACCCTAGCAATCGACTATGGGTGAAAAGTCAATGATTCATTGTGCAAAAAACTGTATGGTAATGCACCTGGTATTTGCTAAGTGACTTCGTATGCTCCCGCTCAATTTCTTCGTTGTTTGATGGAATCCCCCCAAAAGTAAATGCTGGATCATCATCAAGCTTGTTCCTGCTTGTGACAGTTGTACTAGTGATGCCACGGGAGAACGTTGCCATGGAGCCAGAAGCAGTGCTGGAAGCTTGTTGGCTAGTAGACCCATTGGCACTTCCAGTGAGTGATGGTGTCGGATTTGAGTGATTCTTCCAGTTTGAGAAAAGACCGGATGGGGGCACTTTGGGTTTCTTGGAAGGGGCTGGCCTAAAACAGAAGATATCGGTGATAAAGCGACAAATTGGGCAATAGTTACTTACCTGGGTTCATCCGACTCATTCCCAGAGCCAGCCTTTCATTTCTCCAAAAAGCGTGGACTCGGATCCAATTCCGCAGCAGCAGCCTTATTGATTTTTTCCCTTATGAGCATCCCTTTCTGTTGTTTCCCCTTACCTTTCTTGATTGTCATGTCTGGCTCCTCCGTGTCTTCATCCGTATCGGTGTCTTTATCCCCATCTGAGTGACCACTCTCATCTGCAGCAGGGCCCCATTCTGTACCTTTGGAGCCAGACTCTTCGATGTTCTGATGATCAGCTTCTGTTTGCTTGTCATCTGAAGAGTTGCCAACTGCTAAGGAGCGCAGTGAGCCTTGCTATTTGTACAGGAGAGAACACTCACCATCCATTGGCTGCAGCTCGACTTCAGATTCATGTGCGTTGTCTGAAGAACCCTCAGATTTGTGTGCGTCATCTGAAGAACCATCAGTTTTACTTTCTGATATAGCCCTGCTATGCCTTACCTCGATCGACTGAAGTCACGGCTGTGGGCTTTTGTGGCCTCATCACCCTTGGGATGGTGAGTTTGTCCCTCTGGTTGTTAGCACCTGTACTGATTTTCTTCCTTGCCTCCTTTTCGATCCGTGCGACTGCCTGGATGCCATCTTCTTGCGCAGCAGTAGCCTTTTCTTTCTCTGCAGCTTTGGCAGCACGTTCAGCCTGGACTATGTGCTTTGGACGACGCACACCACTGTTAGCCACAATTTGTCCAGGGTGCTTATCTGCGTTGCCAGCACGAGTGATCATGGAGGTACGACGAGAGGATGACATGGAGGTGAAAATACGTAAGTGTTCAAGTTCAACGTTCAACCATTTGCGGTGGTGACTCAACAGCTTGTTATTTGGATCTGTTGGTGCCGTGCACGTTGCCAGTTGTACACATTGCGGAGTCATTCACAGTTGTGCCCATATTATGACGCAAGCTCCTTTGCGCCTTCGTGGTTTTGTGTGCCCTTTTGACAGTAACCATCTGTGCAAGACCCCAGGAGGACTGACTCGACACAAAGCATCATGCCTGAAGAAACCTATGTATCTCTATAACCCACAGCATTCCTCCACTTCTCCGCCACCTTCTCCGAGTCCGCGCTCAAGCCCCGAACCAGGTTTGCCCAGTCCTCTTGATGAAGGGCCTCTGGATCTGGGTTTGCCACCCCATAGTCCACCAAACCATGGTCACGTTCCCCTTCAACGGTCTCCTCCCCCCATTGGATGGATAAAGGAAGGGAGACTCAAGATACGTTATCACCCATATTTGGATGGTCGGTGTATCTGAGAATACTAATTTGGATGATCGCTGATTGCTTTTTTCTCTGAATATAGGGCAGCCATGTGATGAAGACGGCGGCTTTGACTGCACCACAATTCTTGGAGCGCGCACAAGATGACTATGATCCATATGGCTCACAAGCAGAGTTTGAACTTGCTGACCTTTTGTACTGCAAGGAGCAGATGTCAGGCGCTAAGGTTGATGAGCTGATGAACATTTGGACTGTCTATCAGCAGATGTACTATGACGACGACAACGCTGCTCCACCATTCGCAAATGTGGAAGACTTATATAGCACTATCGATTCAACTGAACTTGCAGATGTCCCTTGGCAGTCATTTGTGGTTCGGTACAATGGCGACATCCCCGAAAATGCCCCAAACTGGATGTCTGTGTCACATGAAGTATGGTTTCGTGACCCACTTTTGGTCATGGAACAGCAGATTGGCAATCAGGAATTCAGTAATGAGATGGATTATGCACCAAAGCAAGTCTTTGATACGACAGGGAAGCGACAGTACTCAGATCTCATGTCAGGGGACTGGGCATGGGATCAAGTGGTGCGTCACCATGTTTCATCTTACCTTGTATATTTCTGACTGCACTGCTACAGGACCTGATTGCGGAAGACAAAGAAACCCATGGCACGATGTTTGCACCCATCATCCTTGGCAGCGACAAGACAACTGTTTCAGTTGCAACAGGCCAGAATGAGTTCTACCCACCTTATGTGGGAGTTGGCAATGTCCAGAACCATGTACGGCGAGCACATCGCAATGCACTGACAGTGCTAGCATTTCTTGCCATTCCAAAAAGTGTGTAATACCATGCATGTCTTTAAGACTTTAACTGATAATCATCAATACCTCAGCTGATAAAGAATATCAAGATAGTGTTGCATTCCAGAAGTTTCGTCGCCAATTGTTTCACACTTCTTTGGCCCATATTTTATCATCCCTTAAACCTTTTATGACCAAACCTCGCATCACAAAATGTGGAGATGGATATCTCCAGCGTGTAATCTATGGGTTAGGACCTTACATTGCTGACTATCCTGAACAAGCATTGCTTGCAAGTATTGTTTCAGGATGGTGTTCAAAGTGAGTCTTTTTGGATTATCTATGTAATCCACTTAACCCCATATATTATACTGTAGATGCACAGCACATTCTACCAATCTGGATAATGACCTATTAGCTATACCATGAACACACTTACATACAGATGCCTTGAGGAGGGCATTTGCAGATAACCTCAAAGACTTATGGGATCAATATGGTGTAGTTGGAGATATTATGGTGAGCTTTTGAGAAGTTGCTATTACTTATTTAATTGATCAGCTTATGTATCTAGCCATTTACTGCCCATTTTCCCAGGGCAGATATTCATGAACTACTGGCACCAGACCTTTTACATCAGATAATTAAAGGCACATTCAAGGATCATTTGGTGACCTGGGTTGTGGACTATATAACTGCAGATCATGGGAAGAGCCATGCAAGTCAGGTTCTTGCTGATATTGATCGCCGGTAAGCTTTTAAGGTATCTCATTTGCAAAAGGCTTTTTGAGTAAGTGATTGCATTTTATAGAATTGCAGCAGTGCCCTTATTTTCAGGGTTGCGAAGATTTCCTGAGGGTCGTGGCTTTAAGCAGTGGACTGGTAATGACTCAAAAGCATTAATGAAGGTTTATACTATTCTCCTTTAATAACTTTAGAGTTTTAACATATTATTCAGGTCTTTCTACCAGCCATTGCAGGTCATGTGCCACCACAAATGGTTGGTGCCATTGGTGCATTCTTGGAATTCTGCTATCTTGCCAGGCGTTCTCAACTTAATGAGACCACTATTATGGCAATTGACTCTGCTATTCAGTCTTTTCACCAAAAATGTGAAATATTCCTCAATGTTGGTGTTCAGGAGGACTTCTCTTTACCACGTCAACATTCTCTTATACACTACAGCTCCTTGATCCGTTTATTTGGTGCTCCAAATGGGATCTGCTCCTCTATCACAGAGTCAAAGCATATCAAAGCTGTAAAGGAACCATGGCGACGCTCTAGTCGTAACCAACCACTGGGTCAAATGCTACTTACTAATCAACGCCTTGACAAGTTGGCAGCAGCACGTGTGGACTTTAAAGCTAGAGGAATGCTGAATAGTCCATTGACTGTGCAGGCTACAACTTCATCAGCTCAGCATAACCAAGAAGATGATAATGAGGCTGATGCCTTGGGAATAACTACATTTGGTGATATCAAGCTGGCTGAATCACCAGGTAAGTATATCATCAATTTTATGTAACATTTACTCAACAACTTTCTTTTTTACAGCGAAAGGGTATCCTAATACATTGCATGCTCTTGCTGAATATATTGGCAAGCCAAATCTACCCAACTACTTTCGATGCTTCCTCTATGACCAAGCCCATCCTGATGCTGAAATCTGTGGCATGGAAGTTCCCATTGAGGACTGCCCCAAGATC
>QLOT01020923.1:0-14318 GCA_003313875.1 Russula aff. compacta | reverse complement strand
GTCTTCTAAGTCACAGCAGAGACTTAGCTATAGTCTTTTGTTGCTGTCAAACCCTTGGCGGTGACAGCACGTGTACCGAAGGCATACAGGTGCCTGGCACTAATCAGCGCCTTTGCTTTGGAGCCGTCAGGGTCTTCGAAAGCCACAACTAAGGATGATGACGAGCAAGGTTGGTATTGAGTGGGGGGCCGAACCCAGCTGGGTTTGTGGGCTATGTTGAGGGAGGAGTATGAGGGGTTTTCTGAGGCGAGTGCGGCATGGCACTCGTCGGGGGTAAAGGCACCCCGGCTGGTGGAGACTCCTGTGGGGACACTGTTGATGAGTAGTTTGGACCATTTGACGTTGGCCCGGATGGGAGGGGGAGAGGCAAAGGGGGCAGCAGCAGAAAAAGCCTCCGCAAAGGCGGAGGCAAGGGTGGGAGAGGTGAGTTGGAGTTGATGGGCAGTAGCCTGTAGGCCCCCAGTGACGATCAGGTTTCCCTTTACAGTCCACCTTACAGCAGTGACGTGCAACTGATTGTTGGGGGAGGCCGCAATTGCCTTAGGGCCAAAACGGCAACCTGGGATTTTCGAAATCCAGAGTTATCGTAGCACAAATCTTGGCTAAATAGCATTTCAGGAGTTTCCATATGTCACCTATGTGACACTGTTCTTCAGTGTGACATGCTTTCTTTTCGAGTTTGCCAGATAGTCACAATGCATGTGATGTGATTCATATGCAAGTTGGCTGACTGCGAGCTAATGAGGCATTAATGAGGTCTGATTCTCTGGATTTCCTCTATTACTACGCAAACCCGAAAAAACAAACATGTCACGTTGAAGACCAGTGTCACGCAGGTGACGTGCGGAAACTCCCGAAATGTCATTTAGCTGAGATTCGTGCTACGATAACTCTGGATTTTCGAAATCCACAGGTTGCCATTTTGGCCCTTATTGAAGACGGCACAGATGTCTTCCGGCCTAGGCCGGGCAGCGTCCTTACCGAACAGAGAGTGACTAAGCGACATAACCAGACAAGGGTTGAGGGGCTTGGCCACGGCCTTAGCCGCGTACGTGGGTGAAGGGTCAGCGTGGGAGGGGGCAGGGGTGCCACATTGTGCTTGTGTGGGCTTCGTCTTGAGGGGTGAGGAGGCCTTTTGCTGGAGGCCTGTAACCACCTTTGGATAAGGCATGAAGGGAGGATTGGATGGTGGCGAAGTGACTGTCAGTGAGCTCCGAGTAGTCTGTGGTGTTGAGGTCCAGGAATAGGACCTCGCTCTTTAGATGTTTAAGGATATGGGGGCGGGTAGAAAATTGATTCAGGGTAGTGGTGAGGTTTTCGAGGTCGGGCTGGGTGGATGCACAGTATGCATCAATATCCCTAGACATGGCCTGAAGAGTAGCTCTGATTTGGAAGAGGGGGGGGGGAGGGGGGTCAGACATGGTGGTGGTTTTAGCATGAGAGTCCTCCTACTTGAAGGAGTTACTAGCCATGCGCCACCTCTACGTCCATGGCGTAAAGTCAAAGGTTAGCAAATGGAAGCACACTCCCCCCACTCCAAAGAAAACCACTCCAGACAAGCTACAGCCAGTATCTGAGCCAGACCAGGGACGTTCAAATGTCTGAGGGCAACGAAGATGTGTCGCACCAGCAAGAACCCACCTCGCAGGTGCCCCAGGCTCCTACCTCCCATAAACGCACCACCTCGACCGCCGCCACCTCGCCGCCCAATCCTACCAAGGGCAAAGGTAAGAAGAAGCAGCGGACCGGCGACAAATGAAACTGGCCCCCTCCTAGTTGGGGCATCTGGCGTTTCCTTTGAGTCTGCCAGGACTAAATTAGTAGATTAGTAGGCAGTAACATCTGCTAGGGTTCGATCTGCATGAGGACAGTAGAGTAGTAAACCAGACCAGTCGCTACAAGTAGAAACACCAGTGTAGTCCTACATAAGGTTCTGTACCTTCAGGTGGACGATAATGGATTTTAAAAAAAAAAAAAAAGACCTGAGAGATTCTTGGGTTGTGGACCCGTCAAAATCCTGTACCCATGGACAAGGGTTGTCACTGCCAAGGGTTTAGCAGTAACAAAGACTAGAGCTAAGACTCAAGAGTGTCTTAGAAGACTGCTAGAGATAATCTGGGTTACTGCTTGCTGCACCAGTATGCAGTAGCCACCCCTTAGAGTAGAAAAGAGAATAGAGAGTAAGTCACTGTGATTGACAGGAGACTCTACTTTCCAGTACAAGGTAGCTATGAGTCTCTATTTATAGTAGAGGAGGGCCCATTGCCCAAAGGGGTGAACAGTACTCAGTATAGTATAGAGAAGCTAAGACACTAACTGGGATCAATGGAATGCACAAACAGAGAACAAGGACTGCATCTAGAAGGAGTTATGGGTGGGTTAAGGGGCAGTCCCAAAAATATAGTACAGTGCCTCAGGCGCATGCAAGAACAAACAGACTACTATCAGACTCCTGGCTGGTTCCCAACTTACATGAGCGCAAGCAGTTGAATGCTTACCCAAGGCCAGTTACATCACCCCTCCGCTAGAAAGGATGTCCTCGTCTGTTCTTCATACTAGATTGTCATTGTAACCGGCCTGGGGTGAGCATTCAACTGCTTGCACTCCTGTAAGTTGTAGAACTGGCTAGTAGTCTGATTAGACCATTTGGTTGTGTGTGCGCCTGAGGCACTGTACTATACTTTTGGTTACTTAGTGTCCTTGTGACACTCCCTACATCTGGTTCCTATTGTCCTTCAGTGTCACCGCCAAGGGTTTAGCAGTAACAAAGACTGTAGCTAAGACTCAAGAGTGTCTTAGAAGACTGCTAGAGACAACTGGGTTACCGCTTGCTGCACTACAATGCAGTAGCCACCCCTTAGATTAGAGAGGAGAATGGAGAGTAAGGCCCCATACGGCAACCAGTTGCCAGAAATTTTCTACCACCTCTACCACCTCGGAATTCCCCGGAAGTCACACCTGGTGACAGGGGTGAGATGACATAATGTCACTTGTTTTCAGGGTTTGCCAGACAGTCACAACATGCGTGATGCGTGATGCATGTGAGAATTTTTTTGTCGGCTCCTTTCCCATGACTGTGCCATGTCTGATCAAGACGACATTGAAAATGAGGCCGCCAATGCCAATGAGGAGGAGTTGCTCTCATCTGCCCTTGAGGTTGCTTTTCAGGTCTCTTTTGATGTCATCGATGCCACCTTTGAAATGGTGAATGAACATATTTCTCGCTATCATCTCCGCACACCATATCACACCTCTGCCCTCTCTGGAGCAGACTGGGTCCAGGAGGTACTCACTGGCCATCCACAACGCATCCGAAATGAATTTGGTTTACATCGGGGTACATTTCTCCTCCTCATCAGAACCCTGAAAGCAGCGGGTCTCAAGTCATCACGCCATGTGTCAATCGAAGAGCAACTCGCAATCTTTCTTTATACTGCAGTCTCTGGGATGTCTTGCGTTCATGTTGGAGAGCGCTTTCAGCGATCATCCAACACAATCACCAAGTCAGTTATATTACTTCCTTGCTATGTCGCTAACAAGTTTCCAGGTATTTCAAATGGATTGTACAAGCACTTGCGACCCCCCCCTTCTACACAACATATGTCTGGCTCCCTGAAGCTGGTTCACCCACACCTCCTGAAATCCGAGACAATCCTAAGTTCTATCCATTTTTCGATGGCACTTTAGGTGCTGTAGATGGCACCCACATCGCCTGCTTCGCGTCTGCCAAAGACCATGATGCATCAAGGAACCGCAAGGGTGTTGTCACTCAAAACTGCCTTATTGCGTGTTCCTTTGACCTTCGCTTCATGCATGTTTTGCCTGGTTGGGAAGGATCCACGCACGACTCCACGCTTTTCAATGATGCCCATCAACATGATTTCTACATCCCAATTGGGAAGTATTACCTTGCAGATGCTGGCTTTGCCTCCTCGGATGCGCTTCTTGTTCCTTATCGAAGCGTGCGGTACCATTTGTCTGAATGGGAGCATGGCAACCAGCAGTAAGGAGTTTCTTTTTTTATCCATTTTTTTTCTAACACTCTGTTTCAAGTCCTTGTAATGCGAGGGAGTTATTCAATTTACGTCACGCATCCGCTCGCAACGTCGTTGAACGGATTTTTGGGATCCTCAAGCGGCGCTTTCGAATCCTCCGCAATCCACCTGAGTACGACATGAAGATTCAGGCCTTCATTCCGGCTGCGCTTGCAGCACTTCACAACTTCATCCGGCAATATGACCCTGCGGAGATCCATGAGTATGATGAGGATGATGCAATTCGCCTCAAAATGGGTCAACAATGGGAGGACTTAGTCGGGGAACTGGGGACAGGTCATGTGATGCCGAATGAGACGGTCTGAGCCAACGCAAGGCGAGATAGGATTGCGCATGAGATGTGGGAACAGTATCAGGCCTATCTAGGGATGGCACCCATTGAATAGTACGAGTAGTCAGCTCACGCGGCATGTTCTCTGCACCGAATACATGTATTGTTTACATAAAGGGATACATCGGGAGGGTGTTTACATAGGGTGAGGGTGATAATCCTTCAGCTGTGCCCTAACCCAACTGCGCTTCATCATCTCATGCTGACGATATACCTGATAAAATTTGGCCGCCCTCTCATTCCCCTCAAAGATCCGGAGCATCTGCTCCAATTCTTCATGCAACAACCATGGATCTGGACCATCCAGTACTTGGATATGATCACTTAAGAAGTCAGTAGCCGCTGTGGCGCCGTGTGAACGAGGCGCTGGCTGCACAGTGGCCCGCGCAGCCTGAGCTACGACCATTGCATCCTTTAGGGTGCTGACTACAGACACCATATTCTCCGCCGCAGTAGCCCCGGTTTTTTTCTTTTTGCTTGGGGTGCTCTCTGCAGACTGGGCAGAAGGGCCAGCTGAAGGCAATTTCCGCTTGTAGTTGTCCTGGGACTGGGATCTGATGCCGCTGCTTGACGAGACCAAGAATTGAGATGGTGGAGTGAATGGGGTTAAGGGCGATGGACCCGATGGGCCTGATGGACCTGATGATGGATCAAATGATGACAGCTCAGCGCTGGCATCAGTCGGGAGTTGTGCAGGCCGATGGGTGCTTGTGCCTTTGGCTTTCGATGGCATAAGCAGTGCCATGGCCTCATAATGCGGCCAACCATGCTTGGAGAATTTTTTGCAGGTAGGATGGGTCTAATAATAATCAGATATTGTTGATGGATAGTTGGCAGTAACTTACATGGATCACTCTGGCCCAAACATCCTTTATGTCGTCCGTTACTGTCACTCCTCTGACATCATCATAAAACAAGCCCGACTTCGATTTCAGAATTGAGACATCCTTCCAGATGCCCTTCAACTGTTATAGAAGTCAGGATACAGGACGAAGATGTGAAAAGAAATACATACCTTTGTGAGCTTAGAAACACACGAATTGGGGGTCTTATCTGGACCTTTCGACAGCAGAACACCCTTCACACGAAGGTCTTTGAGGTGTTCTGCCGCCGCTGTGAAGTCTGGACCCCTCAATGATTGATTCCCAGACGCAGATGAACCACCGAGCCTGTCAGTAAGGAATTGTATGAGAACTGCTTCCTCCTGTTCGGTCTAGATAACTCTTCCTCCTGGGTGAGAACCTTCATCCCCAGATGTTTGGGGGCTTTTGGATGAACGTGTTTGCATGGTGGGGATAGTGACGGTACAAAAGAAAGTTCGAGAAAATTCCCGCTCAGCCAGTATCTCAGTCCAAAGTCCATATTGATCACTATTGATCACATGCATCACGCATCACGCATGTTGTGACTGTCTGGCAAACCCCGAAAACAAGTGCCATTATGTCATCTCACCCCTGTCACCAGGTGTGACTTCCGGGGAATTCCGAGGTGGTAGAGGTGGTAGAAAATTTCTGGCAACTGGTTGCCGTATGGGGCCAAAGGTTCCCCTCTACCGCATTCCTGGAGACCCTAGTGAACGACCTTTCAATACGATTGCCATGGACCTCATCACACAACTCCCTGTATCCAATGGCAAAGACGCGATACTAACAATTGTAGATCAGGGATGCTCGTGAGCAGCAATTTTCCTCCCTTGCAAAACAACAATTACCGGCGAAGGCATAGCTAAGTTATATCTTCAACATATCTTCCCGTGGTTCGGAGTGCCCTCAAAGATGATCTTGGACAGAGACCCCCACTTCACTTCACACTTTACTATGGCACTCACCAAGAAATTGGGAATTGAACGGAATATCAGTACCGCCTTCCACCCACAAACCGATGGTCTCTCGGAACGTAAAAATCAATGGGTGGAACAATATCTGCGCCTTTATACTGTATGACAGCACGACAAGATGACTGGGACGAATGGCTCCCTATCGCATCTTTCGTACATAACAAGTGGCCGAATGCCACCACTAAGCTGAGTCCTCACGAAATACTGTTGGGATATACACCGACGGCAGCAGAAGCTATCATCCCAGAAACCAACAACGCAGCAGCTGAAGATCGGCAACAACTCCTCAGGGAACACAGAAACGCAGCAGTGGAAGCTCTCAACAAAACTGCTTGTTCTATACCACCAACACAATACCATGAAAGCGGTCAAGTCTGGCTCGAAGCCAAATTCCTCACACTCCCCTATCCACCTGCCAAGCTCGCCCCGAAACGTCATGGACCCTTCAAGATTGTTAAACAGATCTCACCCGTCGCGTACAAGTTAGAACTCCCTGCTGCCTGGACGATCCATCCTGTGTTCCATGCATCACTGCTGACTCCTTACAAAGAGACGCGGGAGCACAGTACCAACTACCAGCGCCCGCCACCAGAAATGGTAGAAGAAAAAGAGGAATACGAAGTGGATCAAGTCGTCAATCATCGCTTCCATGGATGACAGAAGAAGTTACAGTACCTCATTCGATGGAAGGGTTACTCAGCAGCTGACGACACATGGGAACCTGCTGACCAAGTATTTGCCAACGCCTTAGTCAAGGCGTATCATCAAAAACACCCATTAGAGGACTCCCACTCTCGACCTCGTCCAGCTACACGCATGCGCACTGTTCTTGTTAAGTCTTCATGCACACTCCAACCTTCACTGATGATGTCTGGAGACGCAGGGTCGATGGTGCCGGGCATTTTTGGGACCCAAGAAACGTCTGTCCATGGGGCATCTGTTGCATCTGGGGAAACATGGAAGAAATTCATGGGCATCGGCAGTATTGCATGCCCTACAAGACCATATGCACTACGGGAACGGAGGAAGGGGAGCTACCTAAAAGGCTCGATAGGAAACGCAAACAAAAAGGGGGAAGCTAAGTTTTCACGCCCACTTCAGACCGCTCCTTCTTCCAGTCGCTCTTCCGTTCAGCTCTCTATACGTCCCACAAGTTCCACACCTTCAAACCCTGCTCCTGTCCAAGCAAAGACCCCTCACGCCCCCTCTCTCATCGCTGCAAGCCCCACGCCACCTACGCTCACGCCCTTGAACACTTCTATTTCTGCAAAGAGAATCGCTGCTACTACCACGACTAGTACGGAAAGAAGCCCCACAGCTAAGTCATGCCTGAGTCGCTGCCAGCTAGCCCCCTCACTTCCACCACTTCCAGCTTCCCATACTGTTCCAACCGCAGCTTGCGCCGCTCTAATCTGCAGCAGCAGATTGTTAACACATTCCATACCCAACATAACGTCGATAGTGACTTCAATCCCTGGCGCATTTGTGCGCACGGTCGCGAATGCATTGTCGCGCGCAAGGGGATCCCACACCTCTATCCCACAATGTGCAGCCCCGTCGAAGCAATCTACTGTGGCAGCGTGCACTTCTCTGCCCTCGACGAGGTGGCCGACGAGGTCATGGACCTCGGCAATCATTCCAAGAACCTGGCACAACAGGCAGTGGCCCTCGCGGATGCTCTTAGCCGCGGTGCGGCTTCCATCTAGTAGGAGGGTGATGTCAAGGTGTGGCTAGCCAGGAGAGCTATGAGAACCGCAGGGACATCAGCAGATGAGGCAACAGCCCAAGGATGGGGTCTGGCGAGACTCTGGAGGGCTGATAGACGATGAAGAACCCAAGGATAGAGTCTGGCGAGGTTCTTGAGGGCATGATCAGTGTAAGTTGAAAATCATGGACATTCAAGACAGGATTCGGCACATGTGGACCGGCTATGCGGTTATGGTCCGGTGCACACAATACCGCATGGACTATGGCTTCTAGGATGCTCTAGGAGCAGGATGACGAAGACTGAGCACTTGGGTAAGCACTATGACTGTGCATGATTAAGGGTTAGTCAGAGACGATGAGTAAGTGCTTTGGAAGCACTTTAGTATCACTTAGCAGCAGTCAGCGCTTTAGTAAGTGCGCTGGATTAGGACTCTTGCTTCATCAGCAGGCTAGCTGCTTACTGATCGACTATTCTGCTTACTACTGTTGCATTACTATACTATTACTGTTTCTGTACTATAGTTCGGACTACCGGCCCTCAAGGCCAAGGGTATATAAGTGCATTAGGCGCTGGGCTAGAGACTCTCTAAGTCGAGTCTCCTGTCCATCCTGTACGCCTCCTTGTCTAGGAGAATACAGCGTTTGTGACCTAGTCACCCCAGGGGGAGATTCGTGGCTTGTTATCCCTTTCCACGCAAGTAGGACTTGCGTGCGTTCTGCTTAGTATCTGCACGTGCAGAGGTCACAGTGTCGCTGGTGACAGGGAAGCTGATAAGAGAACAAGGACTACGTCTAATGGAGTTGACAGTGGGTCATATGGACCCTAGAAAGCATGTGACCCTAATGAACAATAAGGGGTCGCACAGGAATGGGGTGTAGTCCTTAAAGGAGATATAAGTACAGTGCCTCAGGCGCACACAAGAACACACAACTATGCAGACTAACAGACTCTGGGCCGGTTCCCCAACTTACATGAGCGCGAGCAGTTGAATGCTCACCCAAGGCTGGTTACATTCAGGAATCACATGCTTCTAGGACACTTATTGTAACCGGCCTTGGGTGAGCATTCAACTGCTCGCACTCATGTAAGTTGGGGAACCAGCCCAGAGTCTGATTAGACCGTTTGTTTGTGTGTGCACCTGAGGCACTGTGCTATATTTTTGGACTGCACCCCATTCCTGTGCGACCCTCATTGTTCTCCTAGGGTCACATGCCTCCTTGGGTCCTTATGACCCACCGTCAACTCCATTTAGACGCAGTCCTTGTTCTGTTTCCAGTCTCCCATTGTTCCCAGCTCAGATCCTAGTTTCTACCTACCACGTTGAGTACGGTTACACATCCTGGGGCACTTGGCCCCTGTTATGGACTGCCACTTCTTTTTGCTTCGGACTGGTTCTGCTTATGTCATCGCCTTCCTATTCTAGTGTACTTTCCCACGCTCCGGCCCCAAGCCTCCTCCACTTCCCCCCATATTTACCTTACTACATCTCTATTACGCTTGGACAGCCACGCCTCAGATTCGTTTCCCTTCAGCTCATTACTAATCTACAGCTACTAATACGTGCCTTACGATGACCCAATTCTGCTGACTCATTTTGTAATTCTGCTGACTCGTTTCATAGTACTTACTCATAGAGGCTTACTACATACACAGCACCAAGCGTTTCAACACGGCACCATGCCGCGAGGACGCGTCACAGAGCGGCATATGTACAGCCACAGTAGTACTTAGTATATAAGACCCCTTAGAGCGAGGCCAAAGCCTTAAGCTTGGTCTCTTGTACAATACAAGACCTGTTGTTTCATTCAAACACCTTGAGTGATTCTAAAGAGCTTAAAGAACCAACCCCTTTCCACTTGAGCTTCTTCTAAGGTACTTGAAGAAGTCTTCTAAAGCAACTTGGAGCCGAAGCATCTCCTCACTATCAAATCCAGAAAGACCAGTTCCTTTTGAGGAACTTATTGAAACCCCGATCGGAATCGTCCAGGACGATTCCTCCCTTAGGACCAGACAGCGCGTCCTCTTAGGTGTCTACGACAGACCGTTAGAACCTAAAACCCCAGAACTTAGGACCAGACAGTGAGTCCTCTTAGGTGTCTATGACAGACCATTAGAACCTAAACCACCAGAACCCGGGACCAGACAGCGTGTCCCTATCAGTCAGCGTACCCTACTATCGTGCTAACGGACCAGCACCCATCACAACCTACAACTCTGGCTATTGAGCTAGACGAACACAAGAACCCTAAGCTATCCTATCGCAGGCATCCTGAACCCGAATCCAGAGCACCCGAGCTATACAAGCTCATCAACAGAGAGAGAGAAACCTGCCGCACCGAAAGACAGAACCACCACACCCAGTCTAGCATGACATTAGACCAAGCTTACTTGACAACACGGCTGATCTTAGAAGAGAACCGTTTGTCTTCCAGAAGACCTACCCCGGAGCTTCCTCCCGAAGAATCCTCAGAAGATCCGAACCAAATCTCCCCCCCCACATCACAGGTCAATCCATCAATTGGATTACCCAGGGACGACACAGAGGGTACAACCTTCAACTACAGCACGAACACAGCACCCAAGTCACCAACGTCCCAGTTGAATTCTTTGACGGATATTGGTACACCCTCACCAGACTTCCCGAAACAGGAGAATATTGGTTCTTCGACGACGATAGAATCGACCATTGGGCTGATGGAACAGGAGCCCCAACAAATTCAGACGACCCCTACCATCCAGACTACGAACCCTTTCGTATCACATTAACACCTGCGTCACATGCACAACCCCTTGAACTCGAGCTTCAAGAAGAACAACCCCACCAGGCACTGAGTCGAAGATCAGGAGATCTTCATTCACCAAGAGAATCACAGCCCGCTAACTCCTCAGACGAAGAAGGAGAAGCAGAAGAACACACAGCCAGCGAAGGCTCCCCAGAAAGACCTCGAACCGCTGAAGAAGCAGACCCTCCTACCTACCACGCACAGGTACCTGCAACTCACGAGCAACTAGAAGTAGCTCCTGAACCACAAATCGAAGAAATATTACAAGGAGTCGATCAACTCAATCTACAAGTTGAAGACCTCCTCTCTGCTATCCACCAGCCACCTCAAATCCAAGTAGTACCACCGGAACCTCCGGCACTCCTAGCACCACCTCAACAAGCTATCGTACCAGTATTCATGGCTAATATACAGCCCCAGCAACAACAGCCGCCTCCTCAACAGCCGCCTCCTCCTCAGCAGCCTGCGCCGCAGCCACCTGCTGGAGGACCTCCTCTGCCCCCACCTGCAGTGGTAGCACCACCAGCACCACCTGCAGCTGCCGCTCCAGCCAATGGAAAATGGAACGGCACCCCACCCGAAGTATTCACTGGCGATTGAAGCCAAAGCGATAAATTCCTGAGGGAATTTAAGCTATATAAAGTCCTAAACAAAGATAACGCCTCCATGGCACTACCATACATGCGAGTAGCCCTCGCACTGTCCTATATTAGAGGACCACTAGTAGACGATTGGGTCTATGACTACATCGACACCCTAAATGATCAAGTAACCACCCAGGGAACTCCAAGAAACAATGAAGTTCTATGGGCCCATTCGAAACGGCATTCACCGATGCCTATACCGATCTTCACAAGGTCACCAAAGCAACCACAGAACTCCAGAACCTGAGAATGAAAGCCCAAGACCTCGACGGATATATTGCTAAGTTCAAAACCCTAACCGCCAAGGCAGGTTATGAGAAGAACGCGCCAGCAACAATTCAGATGTTCCTCAGAGGTCTGACGCCAACACTAGGACGAAGAATCATACGATTCCACTCCTCAGCAACGACATTTGACAACTTTGTTGCTGCAGCTCAAAACGAGAGCAAGTCAATAGAGAAGGAGAATTTAATATTCGGTGAAGGGAAATGGCCCAAATTCCGGACCCAGTTCCCCACCACCGCGCCAAGCCATGCGCAAAGACCCCAAGTACACCGACCTCGACCCACAAATGGAACTCCTATGCAGGTCGACTGAGTCACCACTAAAGAAGAGGAAGAAGAGCACAGACAAGCAGGGAAGTGCTTCTTCTGCAGCAGACAAGGACACGTAGCACGAAACTGTCCTAAGAAGAAGACCAACCCAGGGCCACCAACCAAGCCCTCCTACATCAAATATGCTCACAACAATGAAGAAGAAGAGGAAGCCGAAGAAGAGGAGCAACCTCAAGAAGAAGAAGAAGAAGTTGATGAGGACCAGATCCTCGACAACTATGCAGGGATAATCAATAGAATGATCAACCTCAAAGACGACAAACGCGTAGAATATTACCAGGCCTTGCAAACCCATGGACTGGATTTTCTATAGGCTCGGTAACCTGGGCCAACCACCGAGCCAAGAAGAAGAGGCCCACCCCAAAGATCAAAGCGGTTCAAACCGAAGTAGAGTTTCGCACTTCAAGTACCCAAGCCAACATACCAGCTCTAATAGACAGCGGAGCTACTGAGAATTTTATCAACTCAAAGGCAATCGTCAAATATCGAATTCCCTTGAAACGGCTGAAGGTACCAAAAGTCGCAAGAAATGTGGACGGAACCATTAACAAATCAGGAAAAGTTATGCACACCGCCCACCTCACCATCACCCACAGAGGCATCCGAAAAGAAACTGTTTTCTACGTCGCAGACCTAGGGAAAGATAGCATTATACTCAGATACCCCTTCCTCAAACTTACTGAACCAAGGATTGACTGGAAAGCCGGAACGATCCAAGGAAAAGTAACCACAACGCTGGACGATCCAAGGGACCGTCCCCAGTTTCATCTCAAGAAGATGACAACGTCTACCCAGTTGGCAATAAAGGAGGCCAACAAGAAAGAAGAGAAACCATGGCATCAATTAGTACCCAAGGATTACCACCCGTTCAAGAAAGTGTTCAGCAAAGAAGCCTCGACGCGACTACCTGAACCTCAGCCTTGGGACCACGCCATCGATCTCAAACCCGATGCACCCACCTCATTCGATTGTAAAATATATCCTCTATCCCCTAAAGAACAAGAAGCAATGGAGGAATTCCTCCACGAGCATCAGAAACAAGGATATATTGCACCATCGAAGTCACCATACGCTTCCCCTTTCTTTTTCGTCAAAAAGAAAGATGGAAAACTACAACCAGTGCAAGATTGTAGGCAACTAAATGAGCACACAGTGCCCAATAACTATCCCCTCCCCTTAATATGCGACTTAATACCTTGCCTATCGGACAAGACGCACTTCACAAAGTTCGATATCAAGTGGGGATACAACAATGTCCTCATCCACCTGAAGATCGACATAAGGCCACCTTCAAGATGAATAGAGGACTCTTCGAACCGAAAGTCATGTACTTTGGAATGCGCAATGCCCCAGCCACCTTCCAAAGTATGATGGACAACATTTTCCATGAACTATTGGCCAAAGGAACTGTATTCATTTATATGGACGACATCCTAATCGCTACCAATGGAACATGGGAAGAACATAGAACAGAAGTCAATCGCGTCTTAACAATCCTCCTAAAGAACGATCTCTACCTCAAACCAGAGAAATGCGAATTCCACAAGAATGAATAGGAATACCTAGGAATGATTGTAGGCAATGGACGCATCAAGATGGATCCAGTCAAAGTAAAAGCAATTACCGAATGGCCAATCCCCAAGACAGTCAAACAGATCAGAGCCTTCTTAGGCTTCGGAAATTTTTACAAAGACTTTATTCCCAACTACTCTATGATAGCAAGGCCATTACATGAACTAACGAAGAAGAACAAACAATGGGAATGGGGACCACAGCAAGATGATGCTTTTAAAACACTCAAATTCGTGTTTACCTCCTATCCCATCCTCAGAACGGCAGATCAGACCAGACCATTCATCTTAGACACGGATGCATCTGCCTTCGCACTTGGAGCAACCCTCTCACAAGATTTCCCTAATGGGAGACACCCAGTGGCATTCTTTTCAAAGTCACTCTCCCCAGTGGAATGCAACTACGATATCTATGACAGGGAACTGCTAGCTATTGTAGCCGCTACTAAAGCCTTCCGTCACTATCTTATGGGAGCCAAACATCCCACACAAATACGCTCCGACCACAACAACCTGAAATATTTCAGGTCAGCAAGGAAAATTACCCCAAGACAAGCCAGATGTAACTGGCCTTGGGTGAGCATTCAACTGCTCGCGCTCATGTAAATTGGGGAACCAGCCCAGAGTCTGTTTAGTCTGCATAGTTGTGTGTTCTTGTGTGCACCTGAGGCACTGTACTATACCTTGTGCTACATTTCGTCCTTGTGATGCTCCCACATTTGGTTCTCCTTGTTCTTGAGAATCACATGCTCCCCAGGACACTTATTGTCCTGTT